>VWZT01000004.1:0-18223 GCA_013397055.1 Pachycephala philippinensis
TGAGAGACTGCCACCAGGATGCTGCCTTGATGGCCTTCCCCCGATTCTTATCCATAGATGGTCAACCTTATTTTTTCTATACTTGAACTCCCTCAAACCACTCCCCAATATACAGAGCCACCCCATTGGCTCTCCTTCCTCACCTGTCCCTTCTGAAGAGCCTGTAGCCATCCACTGCAGCACTCCAGCCATGTGAGTCATCCCACCGCATTTCCACAATGGTGACTATGTTGTCTTTCCTGCTGTACCCTGGCTTCCAGCTCCTCCTGTTTGTTGCCCACAGTGGGTGCATTGGTGTAGATGGACTTCAGCTGGGCTGGCAATTTCACTCCCAACACTGAAATGCCACCCATTTCTAGTGAGCCTGGTCTTACCTTCTTCCTCCTTCAAACCTAGTTTAAAACGTTCTCAATTAGCCCTGACAATTCATGGGATAGAATCCTTTCCCCCCTTGTAGACAGGTGAACCCCATCCGTTTACACAGCAGACCTGGTGCTATATAAATCACCCCATGAGCAAAAAAGCCAAAATTCCATTGATGACACCAGTCTTTAAGCCACATGTTCCTCAGGTGGGTTCTTCTGTTTCTTTCATCATCCTTCCCTGCTACTGAAGGAATTGAGGAAAAACACCAGCTGTGCTCCTGTCCCTTCAACAAGTTGTCACAGTGCCCTGAAGTCCTTTTTGATTGCCCTGGGACTTCTCTCTTCAGCATTGTCACTGCTCACCTGGGCAACCAGGACTGGGTAATAATCAGAGAGCCAAATCAGTCCAGGGAGCCTCCTGCAAATATCCCTTACTTCCTTATGGAATGGGTCTGGTTGGCACATAGGGCCCTCAGTTCCTCTCAGAAGGGAGTCACCTAAAATTTAAAAGCTTTTGCCTTATTTCTTAATAACTTTATAACTGGATTTAGAAGTGCAAATTTTCTCATGCTTCGATGTTCCTTCTTCTAAACCTGCAGAATAGTATTATGTGTAGATAATTCATCATTGTTATTGTCTTTCTTCTGGACACAGTAAGTTAATTTACAGATAAACGTTACATATTTTTTGTCTTATTTGTTTTTTTTAGGTAAGTCTTTCAACAGTTTTGGCCAAAGTACATAGCTGGCAATGATAATGTTTTGTGTTGAAAGGGGAGATTGGACTTCTCTACAAACACGTGACATTTTTCTCAGTTGATTGTTGTAGGAGAAAAATGTTTTAGACTTGATTACAATTCAATTCCTTTGTAAAATCTTTATTTTGCAATTAATTGAATTGTAATCTGTTTGCAATTATGGTTGTTCCGGTAGTGATGTGATGGTCTTCTTGTTAAGAAATTGTGCCAACACTCCAGAGGCTTTAGTTCTGTCACTGACATCCTCTGTGACTTTGTAAAAACAATTTTAGTCAGTGTTTTCAAAAGTATCTACATTCTTTCCCCAAAGTCAGTGGAAATTCAGACTCCTAAAGGGCCTAGATAATTTTGTACCTAATTACTATGGTAATTTTGTACATAATATTTTCCTTGTGCTAAGAATAAAATAATAAAAATAGAAAGTTTCTCTCAGAAATTTCAAGAAGTTTAAGTTGGCTGAAATAAATTCTGCAGTAGCCCTCATACAAGGAAAGCAATTTTAATAACATTTGAATGCTTTTGTGAATAACTAGAAGTTGGAGAACTATTGTCACTATTTTCTGATTTTGGAAAGTTCCTTTTTTTATTGTAGCACCCCATTCATTTCTTTTGGAGTTATCAGGTAGTTTGCATGGTTGATAGTAATGTGGAATGCCACGTATGGTAGTACTAATTGTATTAAACTTTATGAGACAGGGCTAGATAATAGTAATTGATTTGGATCCTAGGAAATAAACTCAAACATAAATCTGGAATAGTCTATATTAAGAGGATCAAAGGAGGTGAAAATTTCTCTGACATCCCTGTCCAAAATTGCAAGTTTGCTAGATCCTGCTTTTTTCACCCACCTCTTGTGCCTGTTTTCAGTAGATGAATGCCTGCCACTGAATTAAGTGCGTGCCTCCTGTGGCAATAAGGGATGTCCCCCGCTAACCTCATTCCCAGAGGGATTTTGCTTTGAAGGCAAGTTGGCAGGTAGAAATTTACTGTTCCTTGTCCTCACAGAATAGCAATGTGACACAGTGCCTTGTCCCGCCAAACCAGTCTTTTACCTTATAGACATTCAGGTATTGTGGAAACAGCCCCCTAGTTAAGATCATGAAACATGCATGGCCATAATATAAATGTTTACAAATATGAGCTCTAACTTGTTTATTATAAAGCATCATTTAATTCTGTGTTAAAAAAAAATAATTGGAAAAACTAAAGAAGTTTAGACCTCCTTTTACTGGAGAAAGAACTAATAATACGTGCACCATGGAGATGCCTCAAGAGGAGCATGCATTCCAAATTTCTGTGTTAAAAGCAGGATTTTAGTCCTTGGACAAACATAGATCAGTGTTGCATGTGATAATAAAGTGTAAAGTAAGATTAGAGGTAGTACAGGTCTGTATGCATTACTTTCTGGTGGCTACTGGGATAGAAGGAAGAAAATTGCCGCAGAAGTGATGTGTGTGATTGTAGGGTGAGATAGCACAAATCCATCTATGCTTTTGTAATGGCTTTAGCAGTGACGTAATTCAGGAACATATGTAGTCAAACAGAGTTTGTCTGTTTTTTATACACAAGCAGGTGAGTTTACACATTATCCATGAAGGTAGCTCTGATTTTATGGTTTTACTCTATGAATGTGTACAAGTATTCTTATCATTTTTACCCCCTTTTCTCTCAGGATGTTGCAGTGTAAATTTTCTACACATAGTATAGTCGTTGTGAAAAGTTCATTAGGGAAATAGAGAAATATAGGATTTTTTTTTTCTCCTTTATAATGCCTAGTGCCATAGGGCCTTGATCCTTTACTCCTATTATAGGATTGATCAATTGACAATAAAAATTATCAACATCTAAACCCACTACAGATTTAAGAAATAGTTAGTTCACAGTCCGGTGTATGTGATCTGCAATTCTAACAACCCGATGGAAGTAAAATGCACAATTTGGAATGGGTGTGATTTTTAACAGAACAGCTGTAATTAAGATCCTGCTCCTAGAAATATGCCCTGATCATGTGATTATTCTGTGTGTCTGAAGAGTGGAGCTGTTGAGCCAATGCCACAAAAATCATTTAGCCTCATTGTCAGTAGGAGGGCATGAGGAAAGACAGGGTCACAGCTGAACTCTGCCTCCAAGCCAGACAGCCCAGTCAGTGTGTCCTGCATACATTCACAGGCTACCAGGTCGACTGTATGGGGTTTTATATTCAGCAAAGACACTTGGTCTTAAAAAGTGAGAACCTTTCTAGCTCTAATTGCAATACGATCCTCCCTATTTCTCTGAGCTACAATAAAATTCTGCAGCTTTGACAGGTTGAAAATGCAGTTCTGTTCTGTTATGTTCTTGTGACATAGCACCTAAAATTACTAATTATCAGAGTTCATAGATTTAGGGCTAGGAGTAGAAATAATTGTGGATAGAAAATCTGTATTCTATTGGATGTAATCTATAGATTTCAATGGTTAAATCTTGTTTACCAGAGCTAAACCTTGTTACTTGAAATTTCTGCTCGCTATCCTCCCAATATCACTTTTTTTTTTTTTTTCTAAATTGTAGCAGGGATGGAGAGACAGTCTATTCTCTGGGATCTCCAGCGATTCGTTTTTATTCATACATCAGTCAAAAATATTAGGTAACCTCATGCAATGATACCAAAGCAGCTGCATTAAAAATTCAGGAAAACTGTCTGTCCACACTCAGCTACCTTTTCACCTCAGGAGCACAGAAGCTGAATATCTATTGAACAGCTGTGATCGAATGGGTGCAAGAATAACAATTTACATACAAACACATTAATTGGCCTGTGACAACTGGCAATGACGATGCTCTCCAAAACACATCTGTTTCTCCTGTTATTCCCCAAAGTATTTTTATATTTTTATGTTAAATATTGTGATCTGCTTTAGCCAAACCCCAAATTAGGCATAATATAGAAACTCTCAGAAAGAGGTATGCAAATTACACTAGATGATCAAATTTTTTTCCTATATATGTTTTCTAAGCAGGTATTTAGATAACTCTACAGAAAAGAAAATACTTCTAGAATTTTTTTATGAAGCATTATTTATAACTGTGTTATATACATAAACTATATGCTTTTTAATTATATTTATATTTTATAAATACTAAGTTCCTGATCCAATTTTACTGTAACATTTAAGCTCTGCTGTAATTAATGCCATTATTGAAAACAGAGCAATGAAGTAACTTTCTTAATGGAACTTTTTGGAATTAGAAACTTATGGCTGTTTTTCTTTTCTTTAAAGGAAGAAGCTTATATTTCTCTGTTTCTTAAACTGCCAATAAAAATTTAACATATTATTTTTAATGGATAAATTCTTCTTGTGGTTTTGTTTCTTCACAATTCACTGCTTTGGCTGAGGGAACTGCTTGGGTATGGTTATGGGAATTGTAAGGTTACAGTCCCATGGTATTGTTACAGGCTTTGCATGCTGCACTTTCTGCTTGAGAGGATTTCAAGATAACATTTACACAACAGTAAAATTGCAAACACATCAGAAACCAGAGAAGAATGAATGCAGAACTGAAGAAGACCCTAATATCCCAGAGAGCAATGGACTGTCTTGGTATAAGGGAAAAAGAGATTGCACTGTCAAAGACATCACGAAAGGAATATCAAATGTGTTCTCTTGTGTTGCCAAGTGCTCATCGAGTGATTAAATTGTCTGAGTCAAATGAGTTTACAAAAAATGTGCAGATAACCTTCAGTTTTAGGCAAGTTTTCTATAGTTCCCAGAGAAAACACAATATTCTAAATGGTCTGTTTGTTTTCTACTCTGTAATTTCTGCTCTGGACATCTTAGGTTGAATGCTCTCTTGTCACTGCCAGACAGATAAAAAATAATTTTGTGTGTTTCATATGAAACACCAGCTGAAGCCTGAGCAAAAATCATTGTGGAAACAGAAGGTGAAGTGGGTATCACTGATATGACATGACGTTTTAGATCTTATGTTGCAACTGACAGAAATACGTTCTCAGAAGGACTATCAGAATCTGTTGTTTTCCTTTTCTTCCTTTAGTAAGTGTATTATTTGAGTCAGTTCAAAGATATTAAGCTTTCAGCTCTCACAGTTTTTCTAGAAGCTTCATGATGTTTTACACTTAACTTAAATTCCCAAGTACTATGATCTGGAATAATCTTAACCTTTTTTCACTTTGTTTTCTCTTTAATTCTTAATGAAAGCTTTTAGGCCTCATATCTGCAGAGCAAAGTTCAGCCTCTATGTGCACTGAATACTGAGAATAATAAACCATCAGGGAAAAGAAGAAAAAAAAAGAGAAGAAGAAAATCCAAAACTATATTACTGCATTAAAATCAAATGGCTTGGAAGATGATAAAATTACTTTTGAGGTGACTGTCACTAATGGTATTTGAATATCAGAGTCTGAATTCTTGAAATTTCAGCTTAATTTTATATATATAAAGCTCTGGATTTAAGAGAAAAACATGGATCCTGCATGTACACTGCTTTCATTTCATAATGCTCCTGCAATGAAAGTGGTCAGCTTTTCACACGCTGTGCCTAATCATGTGAGTTCATAAGTATTCTGCTCCACACAGTATTCCTGTTTGAGCACAGAAATTGCATTTGCATATTGATTGCAAGCAGTGGTATTGTTGATCCTACAATATCTATTGTTTTTGTTTCTGGCTGCATCCGTTTATTCTTCAAGCAGGGATATTTTACCCACAATATTATTTTATTTACAGATTTTGTGATGAGCCTCTTTATTGATTTCCTCTTTCATGTGGTCTCTTCATTGCCTTTGTTATTTTACAGAGAAAATACTGTAATATAATGAAATAAGAGTAATAATAAGAAAATTATTACCTTTAAAAGAAAAAAAAACTAAATATAGCTTTGCAATTCTGAATGCAGAAAATTTGTTTACAGATTTTTTTCAATAGGTCTAAGATGTTTCTTCTTCTGAGAATCTGTATACAGGAATATTTTGTCTACCCATCTACAAAAATACCTGTCTCCTGCAAAACAAGACAATAAATGTGTCTTTATTTGCATCTGTGCAAGTCGAGGTGCCCCGGTGGCGGCGGCAGAGCTGGGGCTGTGCCGGGGCGAGAGCCCTGGGGAAAGCCTGGGCAAGGGAGGGCAAAACACTCCCCAGCAGCCAGGGCAACCTCTTAGCCCTGGAATGTCCACTGTGGAGATATCAATCTCCTCTTAGGGCTTAGAGAGGTAAATTTTTTGCGGAAAGCATTACAAATCGTTTCTCTTGCTCTATATTCACATAACCGCTATGTCCTTTCTTAATTTGTTTCTTAATTAGCATTAACAAACTGTGTCTGTTTTGAGGATTCATTTCAACAGAACAGGAACAGAGGATTCCTTGATTTACAAAGAAGGATAACAAAACCCTACAAAACACCTTTCAGTATTAGTTACGGAAAATCATTATAATAAACAATACCCTTATGGTATCACAAAAACTAAAATTGATGCTTCTAAAGGAAAATGATAATGATTTTGTTTGAATATCAATGATGCTGAAATTTTTATGTCAATTATTTCTACTTAACCATCTCAGACTGACTTTTTTGGTCTTTTGGTTAGGGTTTTTTAGTATTGTTTTTGTTTTCTTCCTTTCTTTAATCGAGGAAAAAGAGTATTAAAAGTTTTCTTAGTCCTTCTGCAAGGAGAAGTGACCACCGTGGGTCAGCTGTTGCCAGAAGTTTAAGTCAGGTTGCTGTTTAAGCCACTTACTAAGATTTTCACAGTTAAAATGGAAATTCTGTTGAACATGACCGCTAACACTCTCCATTCCTAAAGTTTTTAACAGTGAGAAATTTGCTGCATAGATTTTTTGTTACAAGTCCTGTTCCTTCTTTCTCTCATGCAATCTACTTCTAAAGAAAAACAATCTTCTTCCTATCTTCCTTGTTTATATTTTAACACAAATTATCAACTGTTGAGGAACAAACTCAGTCCTATAGTTATGGGAGCATTTTCTCTTTAACTGGAGTTTTAAAAATTAAATATGAAAAACGATAACTTTCACCTTTTGATGATAACTTTTTGTTAGAGTCTTGGAATTGTTAGGTACTCTAGTAGCAATCTGAGGAGATTAAAAACAATCATTCGCTTTCTGTACCCCCTGTCTTTGATATAGATCATCATGCACATCACATTGAAAGACTCAGTTCTTTGAGCATCATTTTGAAGGATAAAGGTACTTTTTTTCCCAGTACTGCTCACAGAATCTCAGGCTCACCGAAGTCTGAGAACAGACATTCAGATTATTTTCTTGATTCTTAATATTTTCTATATGGATAATTACAGATTAAAAATCTACTACAAGCTTGAATTTTAATGATAATAAGAAAAAATCAGATGTGCATTTATCAACATATCTTTTGTAATTATAAAAGCAACAAGAAAGAAGTCCAAAATTAAGAGTGAAAGGAATTCTAATGAAACTGTACGATCTATCTCATAAGTTATACATAGACTCTCTTTGATATTATATCCACAGGAATTTATACAGGAATACTAAAGAGAGTTCCTTTAAAATCTGGGCAAGGTGTCTCATATTAACTGCATTTCACTATCACATTTTGTTGATGCCAACTAATGACAAATATATCAGGTAGAATAAATGAATAGTTAATTCCAATTATTATTATTATTGCTATTATTATTATCATTGTTATTTTTCCAAAATTTGCCCAGGGATCTTATTTTCCTTATGATTTAAGGCATGCTCTCTCTTTTCTTTTTCTTTTCTTTAGTGGTAAGAAGGACATATGTGATATAGGAGGTTATTGTTAGAATTTTTTTTTACTGCTGGCCTATCATAAGTGGTAGATGTGACACCGGCAGAAAAGTCCCATTGCTAAAGTTTCAATTTCCATATTTCAGTATTATGGATATGTACACTCGAGTTTCATCACATGCCTAATCTTTTAGCAAATCTCCTACACTTAGTATTTTGAATAAAAATGGTGTTGTGTCTGATTATGTTGTTTAGGTTCTCTACAGCCAAACATCCTTTCTGTTTTATAGCTGGATTGTATTGAAAATATGATATTATATTTGTTGATTTGTTTGACATACGATTTCAAGCTATAATCACTGGAAAGCACCATTATTAGGTTTCTGTGACAATCAAATTTTCCTTTTAGTGGTACCTCCTGAGTATACTGGCTTTGCAGAATCATCTAAAGGGGACCTCAGGGATCATCTTCTCTACTATTAAACATTGTAGAGTAGCTTCAAAATCAAAGTTTGTGCTGCATCCATCTTCATTATCCTTTTATGTTAACATCGTTTCACAACTAGCTGTTCCTAGTCTGCTCTGATGTGCTTGAAGAAAAATGGGTCAATTATTTCATGTATGTTTTTGTTTACCTAAGGAGGTATCCAATAAGCCAAGGGTAATCATGCTTATTTTTTATTTCTGACTGTAAGGTGATCTTCATTTGCAGTGTACAAACACAAATGAACAAAGACAATCCTTAATTTGTACACAACTATAAAAATGACAGGTGATAGGAAACTGCATTAAAGGGTGTGGAAAGAGGCCAGTTGTTTTTAAAATGCGTATGTCGGAAGAAATCAACATGAATAAAATATATCTACGGTTCAGCTTAAGAAGGGATGTCAAAGGCATTCTCACAAAGACATGTCAAGGAGCTTACTGGAATGATGGATTTTTTATTAAAAATAGGTTGCCAGAAAGAAGTAGTCTTAAAGTCACAGAAAACATGGCTGTAGTGTGGCTTAAAATTGCCCTGAAAGACAATGTACAGCACATGATTAATAATATCAAATTTGATTCAAAGAGCTGTTTCATAGAATCATAGAATACCAGGCAGGAAGGGAGCCTCAAGGATCATCTCCTCAAAACTTTCTTGTCAAAAGCATGGTCTAGACAAGATGACCCTTCAATCTGGACCTCACAAGTGTCCAGCACTAGGGAATCAATCCTCCTTTTCCCTGGGGAGTTTATTCCAATGATTGATTGTTCTCATTGTGAAAAATTTTCCTCTTGTGTCTAATTGGAATCTCCCCAGGTGTAACAGGAACCCATTACCCCTCGTCTGTTCCACATGAAATCTTGTAAAAATGGAGTCTCCATCTTCTTCACAGTCACCCTTTAAATAGTGGCACATAGTGATATGGTCTACCTTAAGCCTTCTTTTCTAAAGGCTGAACAAACCCAGTTTTCTCAGCCTTTCCTCACATGTCAGGCTTCTGNATGTGGCCTGACAAGCACTGGGTAGAGTTGGGTAATGACTTCTCTATCTCTGCTGGTGACACCCTTGTTGATGCAGCCAAGCATCCCATTGGAATGTTTTGCTGGAGCAGCACACTGTTCACTCGTACTGAGCTTTTTGGCCACACCAGGTCACTTTCTACAGAGCTGCTCCCCGTTGTTGGTGACTAATTCACCTTCTTTAACAGCAGGCCAATATTTACCTTCTATTTCTGCTTGTTGTTTACATACCTGAAGGACACTTGTGGGTTTTGAAATCACTTGAACCCCAAGAGCTTTACAGTCCTCCGTGATTTTGCCCGGGTTCTGGCTTGTGGTGTTAGTTGCACCCCAATAATGTTCTCTTTTTTAGTTTAGATCATCACGCAGTACAAACATATGTCACCTAAAATGGATTTAGCTGCTAAACCTTGTTAGATGCACATTTTAATGATATCTTGTTGACCCATTGTCACTTCAGTGTTTCATGGCTTGAGTCAGCCAATTTTGAAACAGGAGAAATGAGAATATTATGAGATATATGTAAGAACAGGTTGTTATTTTTGCTATTTTCCATAAGGTCATGGATCATATAAAATGATTTGTGATCGTATTCCAGTAACACTGTCTTTGCCTCTGCTCCTTTTATTTTTTTGCTCACTGTATCCCATTTAACATACACTTTGGAAGACCAGGATGACACAGCATGGCATAATGTTTATTGGAAAATAGGCAATGACTGATGTTACTTTACCACTTCCATTGCTCAGCATCTGCCACCATACTCTTTATATGACTCGAGAAAGCAAATACATTAAATTTATGGTATAATAAACACATACAACAGTTTAGTTTGTTGCTTATATATACTGAATGCAAGCTGTATGCCACTGATAAAGGTTTTTTGCTAACACGCTGGATTCCTCCTTTATTTGTACTACTCGAGCTGCTTAGTAGACTTTTAACCAGCTAGCAGATGGAGAGAAGACCAACCACATCATACAATATCTCTGCATACAAAGAGTTTGCTGATTCACAGGCTCAACTGATTTCAACTCAGTCAGGTGCAAGAACAGCTGAAATGCTTTTATTGCAAAGAGTTCCAGTCTTGCATCATTTTATATGGAGGGTTTTTTTTTCTGGATATGGGAATTTTTTGTTTTCAAAATAGAATTGCTGACAGCTTACGATGTTCACAGAGCTTTATAGGGACAAAAAAAGAACCCCAAAGCTCTCCACCCTTTTAATCCATGTTAATCTGATTATTTAAAGCAAGTGTGATAAAATTAAGAAAACAAACAAGCAAGCAAATAAATAAAACACATTATCCCATTTTTCCTATATGTATGTACTCTTAGGCATTTAAGAATCCAAGTAAGAACCTACAGAGTTTAACAAGTGTGCCATTTACTCAGGTAATTTTGCTGGCAGGACTTATCGCCTGCACCCCTCATCATCTAGAAACAGCACTGTTTGATTTGTCAATTATACCAGACTTCAATCCATCAAGAATGCAATTTCATTTCTAACAGAAATTAATACTGGGTAATCCTGAAGGCTTCTTCTCTCTTGGTCAATACCCTTTTCTGTAAATCAATAGTGTATGAATTAATAACCTAAAATAATTATTTGAGTAGAGCTAGGGGTGAAGTCTAACGTAACTCTTGAATGTGCAAGATCGAGTTACATTTGGAAACAGGCAAAGAGTCTTTGTCTTCCCAGAATGACAATTATAAACGTATAAGAAAACCTTTATTGCAGTTGAAACACAAACGAGCACGTTGTCTATTTTAGTATAAATTTTAGCATAGAAACCAATCAGGTAGCAATTTATCTGTCAAAAGTATATCTGGTCAGCCCTGTTTGCTAAAACACAGACAAAAAATAATGCTTTACGTTGGTGTAGCAGAATGGAAAAGCACTCAGTGTTCCATAGTGGGCTGGCTGGTCTGGGGGGCTGGAAACACGTCAAGCCTAAGTGAGCACAGTACCTGCTCATGGCCGCAGCCTGTCAGGCTGGGGCTTACAAATGTAAGGGACTGGAAAGGTCCTTAGTCCTGCAGTGCTCTGAAAATGGCAGGTATTCATTGCCTGGTAATGAAGAAGAGAAGACAGCACCGTTTAGCTCTTAAAAGTGTTTTATTTATAGGGCAAGTGGAAAGCACAAGTTAAAACTGCCTCTCAGCTTGGCTGTAAAGAGCACATCAGAGCTTACTAGCTGAGATGTCTGCTGAGCAGCCAGCAGCAGTGGTGACTTTTAATGAAACTGTAAAGCAATTTGAGTTACTGGCATCTGAAAATAAGTGACATTTCCACATAAAATTGTTCCCTAAGACAACATACAGGAATGAATAATGGCAATAATAAATCTGCTTCAGAGGAGGAGAGGCAAAGGTAGAGGCAGTTATTTCTGGCAAAGTAAGCAGCACTTAATTTTCTTTCCGATACAAAACATCTTCCATTCATATGTATGACCAACCCTCTATTCTTAGTGATACATTATTGAACATATTAATTCAGGAAAGTATTTTTTAAACAGAAGGAGAGGTCTTGCTATGAGACAGAAATGCTTGTGAAGTATTTGGAATTTGCTAGTATCAAAACAATTGATTTTTCTGCTTAGAATTAATTTTGAATCAGCTTATCATAAATACATGCTACTGGAAAATTTATGCCAAACCCCATTTTTTAAATGTTTGTTCAGTCACAACCTATGCAAAAGTTGTCTTAGAAAACTAGAAAATAAAAATACAAAAGATATTTTTCTTTCTCTTTTCAGAGCACCAGGCTAGTTTGTTCCTAACTTCTAACTCTTCCAACCAACTATCTTTGCTAGTATATTCTTCATCATGTGAATTCATTGTGTCCTGTGAAAAGGGAACAGGCAATTATTCTCCTAGATACATTTGCTGAGAAAGAGGTTAGGACTAGCTACAAGTCAAAAAAAAAGACAATATTTCATACAGAGAAAGGTATTTAATTTTTATTTTGTAATCTTTTTTATTTATTAGGGAGAAGGTCACAAATATTTTCAAAGATATATGAAGATTGGACACATCTATCAGAAATACGTAACCATAACTAACGCTGCTTTGGGGACACAGAGGAGTTAGGTGATGTTTTAGTCCCTCCCATTCTATTTTCTGTGATTTTAGGAACCTAGAATTGAGCTTCAAGGGCTATCTGAACTACTGTGGAACTTTCTTCATTATGTTTAAAATATATTGTTTTTGCCAAATACTGAAAAAAATCTATTTTAATCATCCACAACACTGAATCTTGCAGGGAAATAACTGCAGCATTTTAAACTACTCTGGTAGAATGGTGTGTGCTTTCTAAATAAAGTCTTTCCCGAGGGGAGGTTTTCCAGCACTTTGCCCAGTCTTGTTTTAATGACTAATGTTAATGAGAATACCAAAGGGAAATAGTAAACTTGACAGGAAAGATTCATTAGACAGAATACAGAAAGAATGACAAGAGCTTACAGGAAACAAGATTCTTGGTAAACCACCATTAAGCAAGCAATTCAAAACCTTTGGGTGTGTTTTCACCACAGCACGGGGACAAAGTACTTCCAAATTTCCTTTCCTGAGAGTCACTTTTATAGGTAAATAGTTGGAGCTTTCTACAGGATTTTTTCTTTTTTTACATTGGCATGAAACTTCATCTTGTATACATTAGAAGATTCAGCATCTGTGATTTGCAAGCTTTATTTTAGAAAAAAAAAGAACAAACCAAGATATGGCATCTATCAAAAGAGAGACACAGGAATGTGAGGATAAGATTATCTAAATATGATAACACTTTTATTAAAGGAAGGGTTTTTAACTGTGCCCATAATATGGCAATAAATGAAATAAAATGGTATCATCTGAGAAAATTAAATCTTTCAAGTTTTATGTGTATTTTTGTTTGACTGAAAAGATGAAGCCACATTTCTAGGAGGAACTTAATAATTTCATGCTAATAAGTCACACTTATGAGTCCTTATGTTTGTAATTGAAGCCAATAGTTTAATGGCCATATGTTGGCTTACACATCAAAACTAGTTGCTGCATGGTGTAGTGGTGGTGCTGGGATAGAGCAGAAAATGGAAGCAAAAATTGATGCTAAGCAGCCAACATTTCCCTAGATAGAAGACCAAATGGCAGGGTGATGCAGAGGTAATTATAATAAATGAGCCCTACTCACACGAAGTTTCTTTGATCAGGGAGTACAAGTCATGTCCCTCCTTCTACTTTTGCAGTTTTCCAAGTGGAGATATAGAAAGAGAAATTAGCAAACTGGGATGAAAATATAATGTAAAGCCTACATGCAGAATTCTGGCACCCTACTCCAGCTTCTCAAGTCCCCATTTACGTATTCAGCAGTCCTATAAATGTCTGAAAACAATGAATACCTCTTGGGTTTTTTACATCAGATAACCTCCAACATCAGCATTTCTGCTCCTATACGTGTCCTAGGTTGCCTCGATCTTGCCAGTATTATCTAACTTCCTACCTATTTTATCTCTAGGCCCGAAAACAAAGTATTCTGCAACCTGTCTCCCTTGAAGTATTTGATTTGGGACTTTCAAAAACATACAAAACCACCTGATATATATCTCAGTGTACTTGTCCCAAATAGCCATGCAAGACAAAGTTCCAGACACCTGGGCAGCTCCTTTTAATTAGAGATGGACTTTTCAAGCCACATAAATTTTTCATGGAGCTGAGGAGCAAGACTATGCTCAGCGGATATTCCCAGCACGACTACCTACCCATTTTTCAGCTTCTGTACTGTCTGCCTTTTAGGAGTCCAGCTAGATGCTACAGTCGTTGAGGTCCTATTTCTTATGTATTTGTTCCTCAACATAAATGTACCCAGTCCCCTGAGAGAAAGCATAAGGAAATATAGGGAATGTGAAGGTTTTCTGTGTCCTTTTGTACCATTTCGGTGTCCTCTGAATATCTTTCAATCAATAGATTTCATTATTATTGTAATAAACAACACAAAAACCCATTTGAAACTATCATTTGATCTTGTTTGTATAAAAACATATGGCTATAAATTGGCACGAAAAACCCCAAACCAAACCCTAAAAAGCTTCACTGAGGCATCTTCCTCGGGGCTGTCCTTAATGCATTTCCAGGATATGAAATAGTGTAGTGCAGGATCTTGTCCCTGCAGTCAGTTTATGCTCTGTTCACCTTGTTTGTCTGAAATGTTTTGGTTCTGAGGCAGATATTTCACACAGACAAAGCTTTGTTTCTGGAAAACAACCTCTCTCAATTTTACTATTTCCTTCTCAGCTTCCTCTGCCCACCCCATCTTTGCCCCTTAATGGGTCTAGCAGAGAACAAGGAAAAGCAGAGCTACAAGAAATTTTCTGCTTTCAATGACAAATTTAGGTTTTGTAAAAAAATATTTCAGTCTGCACATGGTCCAGTTTTGTGTGCAAGCACTCAGGGTCTCATTTTTATCCAGATGAGTTCCTATGTATAGTTTATATTCCGGCTGCATTTTCTGTTGCTCAAGTGCATGAGTACTGAATTATGGAAAATCCTGACACAAAGGTTTGTCATGAGTTGGTCTTGTAATTGATAATGAGGTTACTGTTATGTTTCATGTTACCTCGTCTATCTTTTGTTACTAACAGGAAAAACCCAATGACAGAGTTGTCTAAGAATTGTTTGACAGCATCACTGAAACTTTTTTTCCTTTTTAACAAGGTGTTTCAGCACAGGGTCATCAAAAGTCTGAATTATTTCTTCTCTGGTGGACTAAAACTATATCTACTTTCTTAAAACCCTTTCACACCGCCTAATGTGATGGATGGGTGAAAGAAGAAATTTGATAACTTTCGGAGCAAAGAATAATGCTTTACTGAAGTCTTTAGAGACTCATTTATATGAATCTAATTGTTTTGTTATAGCCTTGTCCTTATGCTCTCCTGTGTGAATGCTTCAAAATATAATCTCATTGTCTGGAAACCCAAAATCAATATAAAAGGAAGTGAAGCAGCTAAGATGTGAAAGAAAGAATTTTTCACATTAGAAATTAGCATGTCTTTCAATTTGCCCTATTAGAACTAAATGATTCTTATGTAAAATGTATTTACTAACTCTTTAGTCCATTAATATCCATTTAATAATAAATAAAAGTCATATTCATTGCAATAGTTCAGTAGGACTTTTAAATCTCTCCTACCTGAGGGGTTTTTTAATAATGTAACATTCAGAATGATACGCAGATTATACATACAAATGTCTTTAAGTTATTTCTATTTTAAAATTAGACCTAGCTTCACAAAGAGACAAAAGACTAGTCTGCTATCTTCTTGACCAAAGAGCTTCCAGTATTAGGGTATTCAATACAAGAAATCTCACAGTGGACTGTTAGCATGTAATCTGCTCCTAAAGGACATGATGAAAGTTGTTCTTTTCGCCTGTAAAGAAGATTTAGATTTCAGAAGTTGGAATGCTGGAGTGCCTGCCTTCGATTTAGTAAACCTGCACTTATGTTCTTACTATGACAGAGCTTTATGGACTTTGCACCAAAAAGAAAGGTAAAAGGAGTCTGAGCATAAAGTATAATTTCCTCTGTTGATTAAGTGGATGCAGCTACAGGAGAGGTTGCAGGAAGGATGATATGCTTTGTAGGGGGTGGTACATAGGCAGCTGGAAATGTCACACTGATGTGTTCTTATTCATTGTACCTTTCTCAGACTCTGGGGCCCTCATTCCACACAGGATGCCTGTCCCTGAAATCTATCAGACAGGGGCACACACACATTGCTTTTCTCACAAAATATGCCTCTTGCTTCTGCATTATGCATCCGTTCAATAGCTGAGCTTCTAATGGCCTTTGAGGTGGATAAGGGAGCTGTTTTTTCTCTGATTAATTTGGTCATTAATCCATCTGATGAATGAATGCCTGTGATACCCACAGTACTTCCTATCACTTTAGCAGGGGGTGGACCCAGTACCACTTTGTCTGTGTCTCTACTGTCTACCAGACCACAAAAGAAAGAGAAGGCTAAACCACATGTTCTTTATCCTGCAGTCCATGTGTCAACACTGCTGGTTCTAGGATGCCTGTAGCTGGGATGAGACATTCATGCTGTTTGCTAAGGACAGTCATATTCAGCAGCTACTGACATTGAACAATTAGTGTTTGGCATCTCAGTCTCTGTGGCAGAGCTGCTTGCTCAGTTTTTGGATGTGTAACACTATTGGCATCCTGACAGATGCTTCTGACTGTCCCTTGACCAAGCCTGTGGTCAGGAGAAGAAATCCTTGGGGTATCTGGTTTTGTGGCTCTTCCCCCATGAGTCCCCACCTCCAGAATGTGAGGTAATAGCTCTGCCCTACCCTGCGAGCTGTTGTATGGATAAACCTGATGCTCCAGCTCCACAGTAACAGTGACATTTTGCCTATGTAAACCTAGTAACAAAGATCTTTAAACGTTTTACCCCCCCTCCCCTTACTGCAAATCTAGATACACAAACCAGAGAGAATACCTAGTGCTTTCAAGCACTGTGGTCTCTTTCAATGGCGAGTCCTTTGCCTTTTTAATTATTCTTTATTTAATAACTCTAAGCAATGAAATTTTTTGTGGTTTTTCTCTGTAGTCCACTGCATATACTTTTATTTTCATACCAAGAGAGAAGGGATGTAGTATAACTCAGATTGGCTTGTCTGTATCCCTGATTTATTTTCTTTTTTTATAACTATATCATTTCTTGCTTGCAGTAATGAAAATCCTAAATCTATATCTTTAACTTGTATTGAAATTTCTTAATACATCTAATTATTAATGTCACTCTACCACATACATTTTTTATGACAACCTTCTGACACAGTGGCTTACTGACTGTTTTATTACAAATTAGGAAAGAATAATTTAATACTATGCAAAAGCTCCTTTATTGTCCAAGGGAGATAACAGTTTTTTGAGTACAAGGAAGAGGGGGCAGTTGCTTCCTTCTATTGATTTACAGTTACATCTGCCTTAATTTATCATCAGCAACACTTTATAGCTGGCAAGTTTAAGTATGTGCTTCAAACTTCATGGTAGGAGACTAGTTCAAACACAATCTTTCAATACCAGTTTCTAAAAGTGTTAATTTATAGTTGTTAGGAATGCCTGATTTGTATTACATTTAAGGGTTTTTTCATCACACTAGGAGTGTTGAAGACAATTAAATATGATTAGATTTCTGCATACTTGAAGGTATTTTTATTGTGTTAGTGAGGCTGTAAAGTGGACTAGTGCAAACTCAGACCAGAAAAACCTGATTCTGGTCAGTGACAAAATTCACATTGATTTTAATGGAACTAAATTTCACTCATCTTTTAGGACTGGAAGGGGCCATAATAATCAACTAGTCAGAACTACAACATAATATGAGGCAGAATTCCTTCAAGTGTTTCTTGCATAAAGTCTATAATTTCTGCTTGAGCTATTACATATCTTTCGGGAACATACAATTTTCATTTAAAGTTCTCAGTGATGAAGAACCAAGCACTTCCCTAGGTAAATAGTCCAAATAGTTGATTAGATTCACTGATAAAAATATGCACCTAGTCTAATATCAATCATCTAGCTTCCACCTTCAAATATTGGATCTCGTTATGCTTCATTTGTTAAATTAAAGGGCTATTTGCAATCAGAAATCTTCTCATTGTAAGTAATTGTAGGCTGTAATCAAGTCACCTCTTAGCCTTTCCCTAGATATACCAGAAACTCTGCAAACCACCTTTTTCAAACCTCAGGTTGTTCAAGTAGTATTTTTTTACTGAAGTTTTCTGTTTGTCTGTAGCTTTTTTAAGTTGTGGACACCAAAAGAGAAGATCTTTAACATCAGAATATTGGGGGCTGGGAGGGGGGGTG
>VWZT01000004.1:18267-76624 GCA_013397055.1 Pachycephala philippinensis
GGGGGTGGGGGGATGCAGGAGAATACAGTAGCCTCTATATGTATCTAGTTTATATTAATCCCACTGCCAGGAGTTAAACAGAAGGTGGTTGTTCAGAGATAATGAACAAACAATAGTAAAGACATGATGTATGGAGCAAACATCTGCAAGCTAGTCAAGAGTGTTTACGCCCATAAAATGGAAAATAGTTATATACAGCTTGGCATATTTTACATGTGGCTAATTATTTCAAAAGCTCAGTCTAGAACCAAAGAGGACTTAAGTGCTATAAAGTTTGGTTAGGAAAGATGATGTGCTGTCAGCACAGTGTGAATAAATCACAGAGTGAGCAGGAGACCCAAGGTGTGCAGCCATTAGTCTCGTTTCTGAAATGGAGAGAAGGAAACCTAGCCACAGCTGAGTTATAGAACATGAAGGTAAAAAAAACCCATGCAGCTGGGATGCTGTGTTGTACTGCGTATACAGAATGTAGTGTTGTGTCCCCTCTTTGAATTTAAAGCTAGTATCCAATATGCACTTTTTGTATCGCTTAAATCAGCTGTTTTTAAAGATACTTGTGGGACAAGGATGCTATGTGCCAAGTACGGTAAGTTCTGCTGGTTTGGCACGGGTGGTCAAAAAGAGAATTTTCTGGGACACTATTTCTTGGAGTAGCCATAAGGAAAGAAAAGGAGCTCTGTGACACACACGCAGCCAAAACATTCTCAACAGACATAAAATGTGTGCTATATGTTTATCTTCTATGACCTTTGTGAAAAGCCTAGTCCTCATTTTCATTGAGTATTTCCTCCTCTATACATCTCTGTGTTTTCACAGCATTCCTTACTACCTTAGCATTATGATGCACCAGCATTTCATCTTGACATGTCATTTTTCCAAAGGCCTTTTCATACTTTCTGCTTTCCAAAATACCGACTAGCCTAGCTGGTGAGTGTCATTTTCATTCTGAGTTTTCAAATGTGATTTTAGTTTCACCTGTACACATAAGATCAGCTGAGGCTCTGTTACCAAGCAAGACACATTCTCTTCAAGCTTTGTAAGACTGATTTGTTCTTAGCATTATTTACTATAGACCTGAAAGCTTCAATGGCACTGCTGTTCTATGTCATTTATCCAGATATTAATATGTAATGGTACAAAATTTTTCCTCTTTTAAGAGTACCTATTTTTCTCTTCAGCCTTGTAACTATCAATTCCTGTCACCTCTTCCTTTTTTTTTTTTTTTTTTTACAGAGTATTTTAAGCATCCTGCTAATTCCTTACTCAATGGTACAACTGTATCCACAATGTCAGATAAAATGTAAGCCAGTATTATCATTCTGATGACTGCATTGCACAGTGAGCTCATTCTGTAGTTAGCCACATTAACTTTCCATTTTGGTGGTCTCCATATGGAAACATCAACTCTGTTAGTCTGAATCACCCTTTTAAAGAGATAAAGGTCATAACCTCTCATTTACCTGCAGAATCATGGTAAGTTGAATCTACAGGAGCCTTTTGTGAGGGCCTGCTGTGAGAGAAAGCGTAGGGATGTGAGTAGGCTTTACACTACAAAATGGAGGAAATTAAAAAAATAAAATGGAAAAACAACCTAAAAAGAATATCAACTATATATGAAGTAGACAGTTTACCTGTGTCTGAGGTGTTTCAGACTCGAATTAAATTCATATATTGAAAATTCCTGCCCACTTTCTGAGTAGATAATAAGGAAACTGTATATATGACCTAAAATGTAACTATAGGTAGAACTTCTATATGGTCAGCAGGTGCTCTCACCTAGAGGGGTCCCAAATGCCTCTGAAGTTCTTTGTAATGATGTATAAAAGATCAAGTCTCGTGTTGGATCCTGCTCCTGACACAGTTAGCTCTCTCCAAAACATTAATCTCAAGTCAAATTAATAAGGTCTTTTGCAGTTGTTCAAACAGGATCTACTTCATTATTCATGCTCTAACTTAGCTGCACGATCTCCATCTCCTCTTGCATCCATCCTGTTATACTTTTCAGAGCATGAGTGATTTTAATGTTTCTTCCAGCACTGTGCAGGAAAAAAATAAACATCAAGCCTAAATTTGCATTTGTGTATGCTGATGCTGAGGCAGGAAAGACTTGAACATAATTCTGAAAAGCTGGCACTGCTGTAAGATCAGAGCTAGTGTTAAGAGTTGCAGTGGTTTTTTTTTTAAAACAGCTTATTCTATTTGCAAGGATATGTAATCTGGGTTTAGAATGATGCCTTAGGTTTTAACTTTTATATTTTTCAAATCCTGTATTGCCTAGTGTGTAACTCTGAAGTTTCTTGTGGCCTATTAACTTCTACTCTCTCATGCTAGGTAGACATAACAAGCCTCTCCAAGCCTGCTCTTCAAGGACACCCAGACTGTCCTAGGCCCTAAAAGTATAAACCAAAAGCCTCTGAGAGGGGGGAAAGCTTGGGGAAATTGCATCATTAACTGAAGCTTTAATTGGAAAATTAACCCTGATATGCAAATGGACCAAATTTATAAAAGTGTGAAGAACTCATGACTCGTGGTCCATCTTGGGGTCCATTTTGGCAGTAGCCTCTGGACTCCCCAGGGTGTACCTTTGAAGGCCCTTCAAATAAATACCTACCTTTATTCCCTTATTCCTGTCTAGTCTCTGTTTTTAGGTGGCCACCTCAGGCATCAGAAAATGTAATGTTATCAAGCATCAACTTATTACAGTGCATTTTTAAGGCATATTAGGTTTATATTAAGTTTAACTATCTCGCATAGTTTGCATATATGCAACAAGATAACATAGTACATACAATAATATATGTAGTTATTGTACATATGTGTAAGTACTTTACATATATGTAGTTAAGAGATTTAAATTAATATCAGATGAACATTTCAAGAAAAAATATTTTATAAGAAGCAGTTGTTGGGTTTTTCTCTGTAATTCTCTAAATTATTGCCTTATCGATGCTAGAAGAGAATGTCCCATAACATAGATTGAACATTTGAATTACAGCCTCTGTTCCTGAGTGAAAGAAATGCAAGCCTGTATATACTGTTGGAAGTTTTGTGTCTCTGTCTTTTAATTTTCTGTGACAGAGAACCCAGATTTATTCAGGTTGAGAAGGGATTTTGTGAGGCAGTCACTTTGTCTCCTGCTCAATGCTGTGTCAACTTTTATTCAGTCCAGCTTGCTCAGGGTTTTATCCAGTTGGGTCTTATAAACCTTCAAGGATGGAGACTGCACAGTCACTCCAAGCAGCATGTTCCACTGCTGGACTTGTGTATATGGTGATTTTTTGCTTCTTTTACTCATCAGAACCTGCATCTATTTCCAAACACATATTTCTACTTAATAGATTTTTCTGGGAACATGGCAGCCCAAGTACTGTTATTGCGTATTCAAAACACTCCTTATGTTTCTCTGTATCCAGATATAACAGACTGCATTTCAGTTCAAGAAAACCTAACACTTCAGATATGACAAAATGTTGGGTTGGTTTTGTTTTTTATTTTTTTCGTTGTTGGGTTGGTTGGTTGATTGGTAGGTTGTTTTTTTGTTGTTTTATTTTGGGTTTTTTCCCCAAATGCTTATTCTCTGGGAAAATGAGCACTCTAGAATGTTTTCTCTGGAAAAGAAAAAAATATCAGTGTACGAAGAGTCTGGGGTTTTGCCAACACTAATTCTCAGCTAGTATTTTCACTACTGGTTTGACATCCTTGAGTGAAAATGAGAGTTTTGCCATGACTATTTTCCAGATAGTTCACGTATAAACATGGCTTCCTAGGAGACAGTAAAAATGTGGCATATTTAGGGAGACAGAGTAGATTCCTTTCATCAGGTGCTTGAAGCAGAAGAAATACTTGTATGGGTGTGATGTGCCAAAAAATGTTGTTAGAAAAAAAACATGAAATAAAATAAGGTAGTGTCAGGAAAGAAAGATGTTATATCTTGAGCATGTCTCCTGGATTATCATGTGTCATTCGAGATAATGTTAATAACAACATCATCACGTACAGCTGCACCATTCCCTTAATGTTTCACATACCCCAGCTAGCAAAGGTGCTTGTGTGCAAGAAGGAAAGAAAAAGATAAGTACAGTACAGCCAGCCAGCTCAACATGAAATTTCAGACTCACTAATGTCTTGGGGATTATTCCCATACTCACAATGCAGCATGTGCAAATAATTGGTAAAGGAAAGACAGACTTTTATGTAGAGCACTCTCAACAGTTTTGAATGAAATTTTAAAATAGCTTCATGCCACATAACTATAACAGTAGCACCTATACAGGAATGAGTAAGGAGGTGTTTTAAAATGAAAGTCAATCTTGTAGTCATCCACTAACAGGGATTGTTGCCAACATATTCGCTTTTATATTTGTTCTGTCGTATTTGATTATACTCACATTCCCGTAAGTCCTTTAGTTGAATTACAAATTATGTCTTTATTTGGAAACAAATATGCCCACAAATGCATTGTGTACCTTCTTATGTGCAGTGCGTGGTGTCAGTGACTGAAGAGAGAGAACAAACTACTTTGGGCATTTTTCCTGCCAGTCAAATAATTCCATGTGATCATTTCAAAACAGTTACCATTGGAAAACAGTGAAACTCATTTTAGTTTAGGAACAGAAGTCAAATTCCTTCTGGGAAAAGAAAAGAGAGAGTGTATGCATGTGTGTATAATATATATTATGTATGCTACATAGAGTATTCAAATATTTCCAGTCCACGGTCAGTATTCTGGAAATATATTTCTACAAACTGATAAATAATTCACGGCATGTGATATATTACAATTCTTCTTATAATCCTTAATACTTTGGAACCCAGGCAAGGGTTGCAAACAAATGCCTTTTTTTCTCACATTGTGTATTTTAAAATTTGCACTGGAAGATAAAGGTAATTTCTTTTTTATATTTTTTTTTAATTTCAAGTATTCTTTTATCTTTGAAGTAAATTATAAACAATTGTCAGCTGATGTACATCATTGTGACTATGGGATACTTGATGATTTTCATGCCATTAGTTTTTTAAAAGAACTTTGAGATGGGAAAAATATGGTTGACCTCATAGATCTTCATGTAATAGGAATCTAGGTCATAAGCACTAAGTAGCTACATGACTGAGAGGTTTGTATAGTGGGACTGGAAAAACGCTGCAAAAATATGTCACATTCATTCTCTGAGTATCACACATGCACATCACTGACATTGTTGAGATATTGTCATTAGAAAGCCAAGTAATCAATTTGTTCTGATTTGTACTGATTTGATCTTTGCCATTCCTTTGCTGACTAGTTATGTTTTCTGGTTTTTTAACGACATTTCATAAAAATGCTAGATGGGAGTTCACTGTTTCATCAAGCATTCCTATCTGAACATATTCACAAAGAGAAAGGTAATGAAACAGAAAGTAATTTCCATTAGATAATAATCTTATTTGATCAACATTTTTGTCTAGCTCTACATATTAACTTAATAAACTTCTTCAAACTCCCTCCCCCCTCGCTTCTCATTACAAAACTGAAGGGAAAAATCTTTCCTTAAAGTAATAACTTTTTGTCTTTATTTCAAAAAGTTACAATTCAAGACTAGGCATTACCATATATCACTGTAAAGTCTGCATTTGAGAGCATGAATAGTGAATATCTGTGTTTTGAGACTAAGAAGCAGAGTGGATACATTTTGAAACAGGCAGATAAAGTACGAACAGCACAAGCTTCCTTTTGGCAGCCGAGATTTCCTTCAAATCTTCAGCAGCAAACTATTTTTTCTAAATGGAGTTTAATTATTCCAGCCCATTCTGCCTTTAAATCATGCTCCTGTGACTTCATATTGCATCAAGCACAATATGCCAGCTTGCACTTCTCTCAGCCCTCAGAAACACTTTTGACTCATTATTCTTCATCTTGCTAAATAAAAATAATCTGCAATTTAATCACTTGCTTGCAAGCAATCACTTGCTAACTTGATATGCCTGGCAGATTTCCTATTTAGAGCTGTCAGGTACAGGCACAACAGGAATCTGCCAAGTCCTACTGCTAGTTCATGTGCAGGGTCACTAGCCAGGCTAAGCAGCTGATGACGTANTTTTTTTTTTTTTTCCTTATAATAACCCTGGTAGTATTCTAGAAGTGTTCAAGGAGTTAAACCAAGATCAACTTCTTCTTGCAATAGACTGCACATCTGCACCTTCCCCACAAAAGGAGTAACAAAAAAGGTTTTATGAGTCCGGTATCCGTATGATATTTCCTCACTGTCTTACTTGATGATCTTTAAATAAGTACTTCCTCTGTTATAGACTATTGTTGTTGTAGTTATTGTTATTATTATTATTATTTAAAAAGACAAACCAAAGCAAAAGAAACAAAACCAAGTGATGCAAAAGCAATCACTCACAAGCAGCTGATGGATACCCAGCCAGTCACTGAACACGGTTGACCCCTAATAAACTCCAGCTCTGTTTTTATTACTGGACTAATCCATTGGTTAATTTGCATCAGCTGTCCCAGTTGTGTTCCCTCTCAGCCTCTTATCCTCCCTAACCTACTCACTGTCGGGGGAAGAGTGGGAAATAGAGAAAGCCTTGCTGCTGTGTAAGCACTGCTCAGCAATAGCTAAAACATGGCATGTTATCAACAGTATTTTGGTCACAAACCTGAAATTTAGGGCTGCTATGAAGAAAATTAACTCTCTTCCAGTCAAAACCACTACAGGAAATAAGCATGTTCGGTATCATTTGGAAGTTTTTCCAGATATCCAAATTCCTTCTTCTCTGCATGGGAAATGGGAAAAAAACAAACCAAAACCTAACTTAATCCTTATATCCCCAAACAATATTTTAGGGAATAAAACACAGCATTTTATCAAGACAGCTATAACAGTCTCCTCCTAAGTCTTTTTTCACATAAATAGCTCATCAGATTCTAGGGGACTTGATGTAAGTTTTAGGTGAGCAAAGAATTGACTCAAGTCACTTTGCTTTGGTGGCTGTAGGGTTTTTTAATTGCTTGGATCTGTACACAGACTCCTACTTCTCCCATTTCAGTTGAAGAAAGCTTTTGGCTACTTCTGCAATGTCAGTCATATAAGAAAAGAATTGCTGGCTTGATATAAAAGCTAATAATTTCTTGGAAGGCTTCTCATGAATTAGGCCCATTTTCACTATGAAAACTAAATTAAATTCCTACCTAATTATTTTCTATTAATTTGCATAATATACATTAATTTCCAAAATCAAATCTCTAATTTTGTACTGATTTTATTTTCTACTTGTTTCCCTAAGAAATACAAACAAAAAGTCAGAAAAACAGGAAATGGTAAGATGCACACATTAATGAGAGCCTTCCTTGACAAAAAAAAAATGATGCTGTTATCCAGAAATGAAAGAGGCAGACCTCCTACCAGTATATAAAAGATTGATTTAGATGTTGTATTTTTGATGAGACCCAAATTATATTATATGTACTAATTAACATTTTATTACATGCATTTGTTTCTTCCTAACTAGATAAGTGGAACTCTTTGTTTACAGTTATATAAATTTGTTTGGAGGGTAAACTGCAGCTAACGTATAAACCTCTCTGTCATCTTTCAAGTCCTACTCCCCTGAAAGGATCACATTTTCCTCCTCTATCTCATACATGCAAGAACCCTATAAAGCCATTAAAATACTACATTTGAAGGGAAATAGATAGGCTCCAATTTCCCTTAAAATGGGTTCATTTGTTAACTTCTAAACTTTCCCTTAGTAATTTTCAGACATAATGTATAGTGCTAGTCTCTGAGCATTTCCAGAACTCAATGTTTCTCTCGAGGCAGTTGTTAATATGTTCCCTCTGTAGTTGTTTAGAGAACTGTAGACTTTGTTTAAATTACTATTGCAGTTGTCTGTGTTGTTTACACTTTCTGTACCTTATATTGCAAAGGAAATTTTACTATCTAGTCCTAACTCTACATGGTGAGGGAACAATTAGAATACACATTTTTATGCCTATTTATTTTTGTGAACTCTTTGTGCAAACACATGCCTGAGTCGAATTTTAGCAAGGATAGATTTTAGTTAGAAAAATACAGAAACAGGAGTCCAAATCTTGAAAGGGATGCTAAACATAGCTGTCATTTAATACTGAAATCTATCTTGGAACTGGACAAGAAATGTAATAAAGATATTTCTTTCTGAAGAGAAAGATAAAAAGGATAAAGATTTTTTTTTTACATTGCAAATTTATATTCAAACATTTTTCTGGCTTCTGTTGGCTTAGTATTTGAGCACTGAGATCTAAATTAGTCCTACTGTTTTGAGCCTGAGATTTAGAGAAGTATTATAATGTTTTACAAATAGTGCAATAGAGGTCAAGATTTGTCTTGCCTACATTGTGTTATGTGAAAACCTGGTGTTTAATTTAAATCAGGCCTGTGGGATGTCTCCAAAGCTAATGCAGATAGGCCTGTGTCATAAAGACATGTAATACTCAAGCTGTCTTATATTTTAATTTCATTTCTGTTGAACTTGGAATATATGGTAGGTCATATTTAACCACTGAGTTTGCTGTTGATATGAATGATTAGTTGTAGCAGAATCTAAATATACATTTAAGCGTGGTGTAAAATAAAATCTGCCCAATGCATATAGAACTGCAAATCTGATCACCAGTATTGAAGTAAATGTTAAGTACATCTTTTGGTTGGCTAACATTTTATGCCATAATGCAACATGTGAAGGGTACTCTGTGCATTCAAATGTAGGGAGCTTTACAGGTTCTCCATTTGCCCAGCACTAAAGTACACTGCAGCAAGTAATTCCAGTCAATGCCTTGAGTAGTTAGAGGCCATGATACCTGGTGAAAACCCAAAATTACATTGATACTGTTCTTAGAAAAAGGTCCTGTAGCACAATTGACAGAGAGAAGACTATCAGATTAAAGAGAGAAAGATACAAACTCATAGTTATCATTTTGGGTATAAACCTTACAGCTGTTTCCTTATCAACTTTCCAGGTAATAAAACTACAAAAAGGAGCACAATTTTTGGAGCTTGTGAAAATGGAGACTGTAGCACAGACTGATAAAAGAGTGAGATATCACTCTTCATTTATGCTTTTCTCAAGGATATGTTTTAATTCAAAAGAGCTTGTTTTCCACTGCCTGTTGCTTTTTATTGCAACTCCAAAGGATATAATAGTTTAAAAATTATCAGATCACAAGCAAAAAACCTCTGCCATGTCTGTGCTGGTGACCAGAATGTTTATATGATAAATGGTGTATTTCAAGATTCTTCAAATTTCTATTTTCATGGCCTTTTACAACGAACTCTTAATGATCTTTAACTTTTCTTATTTTTTTCTTTATATCTTATCCCTTATTGTTCTTCCTGCTGAGATCACTTCCCACCCACCCCAGTTCTCATTGAATGTATTTGCATAATTACCTTCCATACCTGCACATGTGGAAATGCTCAAATCTGTGTGAAAAAAAAAAAAATAACAGGAAAGCTTAACTTTCTAAAATAAAAACTTCAACAAAAGAAAAAAGATTGGGGCACACTAATGATATTGCTAATTCTGATTTCCCCAATGTTTCCTGTTCTTTAGGGGTAGGGTTGCAGCAAAGTGCTCCTTTCTAATTTTCAAAGTTAATGCTTCCTGTTGACAGATTTTTTTTCCTATAAGTGTTTGCTCCAGAAAGTTAAAACACTGCTTATTCTGGTGTGTCAGATCTGTCCACAAATAGAGCACCTGGTTATGGATGTGAAAGGTCACTTTCTTTAGACTATGGAAAATGAGAAGGTGCACGATTTTCATTAAAAGGCATCCTGTCAGTTTGAGGATATTACTAATTGGGAAGCTGCTATTTATTGCTCTGTGTTGCCATTATGTGGGGTTGCCTGGTGCTGACCCTGAACAGCTGCTGTGACATCTCCTTAGCGTGAATGACATTGTCAGAGCATGCTTCAGGAAAGGCGTAACAACAGCTTTAGAGTTTTGGATCTCTTTATATCATGGTATCTAACAGCTATGAGCATTAAAGTCTCTCACCGTTCTGTACAGTTTTGCCACCTGATCCAGTCTTGGAACACATATACACACACAACACAAAGCAGTGCAGCTTGCATTTAAAAAAACCTTTTACACTGGTGTAAGCTGGAATGACCACTGATTTATTACAAATATTTATTGGTTGTCTCCATCCCTGTAATTTCCACATAACTTGTTGGGTAGGTTTAAAATATGCATAAAAATTCACGGTATAGCAAAAAAAAAAAAAAAAAAAATTTTTAAACTGGACATCCTGGGATAAAG
This sequence comes from Pachycephala philippinensis, assembly GCA_013397055.1. Classification (NCBI taxonomy): domain Eukaryota; kingdom Metazoa; phylum Chordata; class Aves; order Passeriformes; genus Pachycephala; species Pachycephala philippinensis. The sequence continues at coordinate 28,552 of VWZT01000004.1, forward strand.
TAATATGCACTATAATGCTGTACATTTTTCCATTAAAATTCCTGCTATCAATAGCCTTCTTCATCTCTTTCAACTTCCTTAAATATTTCAATGTCGGACACCTTTTTCTTTCTGAGGCAGGGCTCCTAAGAGCCATTAACCACTGCTAAGAATGTAGACAAATAAAAAACAGCCATGGTTTTGTGCTTTATATTCTCTACAGGTTAATTTTAAGCTCTTCTGTGACCTAGAACAATTGAGACTTTGCTCCCGTTTGGATCATTTGGCAATAGCATAATATGAACAGAAATAATTGTAGAGAAGACAAACAATGAAAGTAGGACTAGGTTTTGCTTATGTTAGGCATTTTATCTGAACTTTAACACATGGTATTCTATTTACTCAGAATATATATTTTACTTATTTCCTTAATTAGATTCCAGTGAAACAATACTTATTTCATTTAAATTTTTTTTCTAGTATCAAAGCAGGAAAAGAAAATGGAAAAAAAAATTAAAAGAATTGTTAAAATGGTGTAATTGATGACTTTAAGCCTTATGTTTCCACACGTTATAATTTCTTTTTCAAGTACACAATGTATCTGGGAATGTATAAATTTCAAAATTAAATGGGCCATATGCACCTGTGCATAAGACTGCACAAATTGTCTGAATTTCATAGATTCTAAGCTATAGAAAGATATTTGATCTTGATCCAGTACCTTCAAATCATGAAAAATTTATCAAGTATTTGTTCTTATGAAAATACGTCCGGTTTTTTTCCTAGTCTGACTAGGTTCAGCCTCCAGTGATTGTGCTTCATTATATTTTCTTTTCCTGCATCCAAATTAAAGAGTCACCTGCTTTCAGAAATAAGTTCCCTGGGTTGGTACTTCAAGGCTAAGATAAAAAAAACCTCTTAACCTTCTCATGGGTAAACTATGAAACTAGAATCTGCCAGGTTTTTCACTACAGGGCAATTTTTCTGTCTCTCATGTTACTTTTTATATGTCTGACATTTTTTAATAAATTCCAGTTATCCAGGCCCCTTTTTTATGATTGCTGTCAAACCTGAAATAATTTAATCAGTAAATTGGGGGTTTGTCACAGACGTTTCCACAGGAAGTACCTCCACCTTCAGATGTGACTACTTGGACATCATGTTCACCTGTTAACCTGAAGTGTAACACTAGCAGCTAGTTTTGAAAGTCTTTTCATTGATGCTGTGTGACACTGTTTTTCACCTGTACTTATTGGAGTGGGATTTTCTTCCTAGGTATTTGAGCTCACATTTTGGCAGTATTAAAAAAAAATTATTATTCTAAAAATTTTTACTTAAACTGTAGATAAAAATAACATGAGGCTAGGAATAGATTCCTGTGGAACTCTATTAACATTATCCTTGTTTCTCATTAAAATTACCACTGATATCTAGCATTAAACTATTTTTTAAATGATTAATAAGGTTTCCTCTGATACTATATGATGCTAATTTAATTCAGGCTGTTATGCAGGATTAGGTAAAATGCCCCATAGAAGCATACTATACAAACCAGTTACTTTTATATATCAGCCTTGCAAAAACAATTAAAGCTGATATGAGTTTGATTTTTTCAAATGTTCCCAGAAACTATGCTGAATGGCGTATGGTTGTCCTCTAAGCCTCTGCCAGTTGCATCTCCACTCAATCTGTCTGTGAAATGACCTAAAAAATATGTAATAGTTGACTCTTGACTACCTGTCTTGGTAAATATTAGTAAATAAGGACCAACAAATGTTCTCCTGTCAGACCTGAAGGCACAGAAATTAGTGGCAAGTGAGTTACTGGTTGTGGTTTCCAGCCTCTTGAAGATAGTAAATATTTCACCAATTTTTGAAAGCATTTCAGCGTAGACCCCAGCATCTTCCACCTGCGTACCACAGAACAATGATGCTCACCTTTGTTTCTTCTGGGAAAACTAGTAAGAGTTAGTGCAAAAAACGGAACCAATGTCTTCTTTAGAGACAGAACTCACAAATCTATGGGAGTTCTTTGAAGGAAGCAATGAGCCTGTGCACAAAGGTTGATATGACATCCTTTGATTTCCAAAGGCAATCAACACAATCCCTCAGCAAAGGCTCTTAAAGAAACTAAGCTGCCATGAGATAAGAGAGCCAGTCTCCACATGGATAAATAACTTATTAAAAGATAAGAAACAAAGCACTGAAATAAATGATCTTTTTTTTTTTTTTTTTTAAGCAAAGACGACAGGAGTATGCCCTGGAGGTTCTTTGCTCAATATCAAGCAAACAGTCAGATGACGAAGCTTGTTGGTGCTAGCAGATACTACAGAGGGCTAAAGGTGAAGGCCAGTTGCACAACCTCAGCGGTAGAACTGTAGATGAAGCTTAATGTAGAAAAATATAAGCCATTTCCATATTGTATGGAAATATGCAAACTTCAATATGCTTAGAAGGGCTCTCCATTGTCCATTCGCACTCAGGACTCATGTTTTGGGTTTATGATAGGTTGTTCTTCTAAATGTAGGTTCGTTTTTCATGAACACCAGGAAAAAAAAGTGAGTTTTCAGAACTAAGAGAGGAAAATAGTTCTTTTTCCTTGTCTGAATGGTGGCATGTGAACAGGTTAAAATAGCAGATTTGGATCCAGTCTCTTTCTGTTTTAGTAGGTAGACGTGATCTTGAGGTGAGATAAACATGTTTTTGCATCACACTCCTTGCATATACAATTTTGCTTTTGATCTTTCAGTGCGATAATGAAGCCAGAGAAATAGCTATAAGAAGGACAGCATACAAATAAGCATTAAAAAAATAAAGTCTTCCCTAGCTGGTGCATACTAAGAGGAAACACCTTTAGCTAGAATAAATAATGACTAAACAAACAAGTAAAGTATGAAAAAAACCCTTCTCTTGTGATTTGGGAAGAGTTGAACAAGAAATGCAGTGGGGAAAAAAGCACCGAGACAAAATAAAGAAACAAACAAAATGAAACATTTAGGTTTTTTGGTGTATCTGTGCCACTCCCCAGAACAGAGAAATTGGAAATTACTTACAAATAGCAAACTGCTTAATGCACCAGAGAATACAGTGTTAGGAAAGCAATATTCCATATGTAGAAGACAGATAAAACATTTGAAGAGTAAAAATATTTGTATTTTCTTATTCTAGAACATTTTCCACTGTATCCATTAACATCAGATAATTTCTTTCTAAAGACATCAAGGCTCCTCAATAAATACAATTTTTTAAAAATTCATACCTGTCATGAACACACTCCACTACTCTAATAAATTTTTTTCCTATATATTTTCTTAGTTACCACAAATATAGGGGATAAGCTAACACAATCATTGGGTGTGTTTCTATTTAGTTAATTAAGACTTATAAATATTTTTAAAATGAAAAGTACCTGTGTGAACATGTGTGAAAATCACACATAACAAAAATACAAGGTTTTCGTTTTATTGTATCTCATTAGTATCTAATAGATTCTTGATTATCCTACTTAAGCTCTGAGAAAATCTTTGAATATCTTAATTTCATAAGGACACCTAAAAAAGAAACCAAAACCAACCAATCCACCAAATAAATGGTTGATTTATACCTTAGAAAGGTCAATTTTGTTTTTAGAACACATCAATATTAAATTAATAAATAAAAGAGCAGAACGATAGATCATTATGCATTTTACTGCATAAACACTTATGAGTAGTTATGACCTGCTTTTGAGTAGGAACTATCTTGTGGATGCATGATTTAGGGAACCCTTTTACACTGTTCTGAATATTTTGACAATCATTTTAAAAATAAACCAGCAAACAAAAAAACTGCCTTGCCTGGGTCTTTTTGGGTTTTTTTGCTTCTAAATGCTACCCACTCAAAAAAGGATGAAACTGAAAAGTTGAGCTTTAGGTGTGCAAAACACGACTCTTTGTTGTACGGAATGACAAGACTCCATAAAGGCTCTTGCAAGGCATCTCTCTAGTCAAGCCAAGTAATATTGTTAACATGCAGTTTTCTTCCTTCAAGTAATGATTTAATGTCCCTAACCAGAAAACCTGTCTAGGTATACAGCTTCAGAGTGTTGTTTCTGCATTAATTCCGTATCTTGTGTGTTACCAGCTGTGGTCTTGATCCTTGTATGTAAAACACCACTGAGGTTAATCACTGTTGTGCTCTCTGACAAAGCAAACCTGGGACTGTGCTCATGATCTGGCATGTCTTTTGGCTCTGTGTCTCCTCTGCAGGCTGCCAGCATAAAGCTTAACTCAGGCCATCTACAAATCCCATCTGCTCTGCTAGCAGATGATCTATCGTGGTGCTGGTGGGAAGGATATGGACCTGTCCCAGTTGCCCCCCTTTGCAAGGCCAGATAGGATAGCCTAGATCCGACAGCAGAGACAAGAGCCCCTCTAATTAGCATCTGCTTGTACATGATCCAAGGTGCATTCTGCAGAAAAAGGCATTCACAAATAGGAGAGAAGATAAATTAAATGTGCAGGCAAGCAAATATAAATGCAAGCTGGTCTTTGAGACTGTTCCTGTCTTCTCTGTAGTGACAGTCAATGTGACTGTGTAAATACATCCATGACTGGGTTTAAGACCACTTTGCTTACAGAATGTCTCAGACACTTTTGGGACAGAAGGTTGTGGTTCACAGGGGCAGCTGGTTTCCTTGTGACATACTAGCAGTCAGTAGTTGACAAAACTGTGTATGTTTTTCAGTGCTGACAAGCCTGGGAAATGCTCTCAGTTACTCAACTTTAGGCACATTAAACAAAATTATGATGTTTTTCCTAAGTTTAATTAAAATAAAGGGGTGGAAGGTAAAATGTACTCTGCAACCTGGAGTCAGGGATCGCAACCTAATGTGTAATGGCTGCATTTAATGAGCATTCTGTGAGTAGTTTAGTTATGAATAAACATAAAGGTTTTGGCTATGGTTATAGATTTGTTTTCACCTTTGCATACAGTGGAGGTCAGGAAATATTTGAGTGATAGGTCTTCTCTACAAGCGCTGAAACTTGAGCTTTTAAAAATCCAAAAAGTTTTTGCCATTCCGTTACCAGATTATTGCTGTAAATACTGCTCACCCTCTAAACCAGCTTGCACTATTGTAGATGCCAGCAACAAATCCTTGCTAGTGTTAATCTGCCCATAGGCAGAATTTTGACTCAGCATACATAAAGCAGAACACACTTTTGTCATAAGTTACTTAATTTATTAATTTGTACAAGATGTAGATAATCCATATAAGAAATCTGTATCTATATCTGCTGGACATGAGTATGAACATTTATTCATCAGAAACTGAGGGAAAAAAGGACAAACAGCCAGGACCTTGCCTTATATTATAAGTGGAAACTGTACATGAGCGTTCTCTACGGTGCAAAAGGGAATTTCACCCTGGACGTTATTGTACCAGGTTTTCAGGTACTAGTGATTGGCTCAAGAGACAAAGAATCAGCGGAGTGAGTACTTTTTATCACTCCTTAGTTGTTTTTCATGTTTTATTCAGAGAAAAACTACTTTTTTAAAGTAAAAGCTTGGAAGTGAAAGATGATTGTCCCTAAATTGAAAATTTCCATGCTTACATTTTGGCTAAAAATAATAACGAAAATATCTTGTTTGGGAAATTATTTTCTGGTCTTTCATAGGCATACTGCATAGGTACTTAGTTTTTATCCTTCTATTCCTCCTTTATTTGTATTTCTAATTTTGCTTTCCATTTTGCATTGAGAATAATTTTGTACGTATCTTCTCTTAGTGTAATGATAAAGTATGGAAGATAAATATTGGACAAAAATTTCAATTTATATCGCAAAAGGAAAGAAATAATCCCAGAGAGATTAATGTTTTTTGGTTTTTGATATTTAACGTATTAAATTTTAAAAAAAATTAGTACTTTCCATTACGTTTTTTTCCAAAGATGTCTCATTTTCAGATAGAATGGGCATTTGACTACAGTAATTTTGGCTGGGATTTTTTTGTAGTAGTAAGGGAACACACACAGACCACACAAAGCTAAAAATTTTATCATTCTATAAAAAATCCATAATTTTGTCAAAAAATTGTTTGCTATTGTGCCATGTAAGGAGAAATATTTATATATATATAATACCCAGACTTACATCAGCTATATTATTTCCCAGTGCAACAGCTTATGAGAAATTTCACACTGTGAGTGCAAGCCTAGAGAGAAAGGAAGAGGACTGGTTTGGCAAAATAATGATATGAACAAATGATAGGTATTTTCTTAGTTGATTCACTGCTGGCTTGTGGATGAAATGGAGACATGATAAGTAAAAAGATCAGGCATCCAAAGAAAGATAAAAAGGCTGGAAATCTGAAGTACTTTATCTGTAGCTCGGGCTCAGAAGATGCAAATAGCGTGTCCATCAAAAGGTAGCTGGCCATGGAGCAGTCAGAAGTGATCTGCAGTTATATACTGCAGTGAGTCTTCTGCCTGACTCCATAACTCCTTTAGTTCCTCAATCCAGGATCAGAATGAACTTCATGGAGACCAAACTACCTTTCAAAAGCTTCTGGAAAGCAAACTTTTTTCTTGCACTTCCTGTTGAAACACAGGAAGTCGTCTTTTCTTCCACACATTCAACAGGAATTTCAAGTAAATTCCAAATATTTCAATATAAATTCAAAGATGGGTCATGAAAAAGACCTTTTATGTTAACTTTTTTTTTGGGGGGGAGGAGGTTTGTTTGTTTGTTTGTTTGTTTGTTTGTTTGTTTGTTTGTTTTTCATAAAGATGAATACATTTTCACAGGCTTGCCTACAATTATCTAAAGTTTTTAATATCAGAGAATCATGGAACCATGGAATGGTTCGGGTTGAAAGGGACCATAAAAACCGTCCAGTTCTAATCCCCATGTCACAGGCACAGGGGGGACACTTTTCACTAGAGCAGGTTGCTCAAAGTCTTATTCAACCTGGCTTTGAACACTTCCAGGGTGTTTCTCTGGGCAGCCTGTCCCAGCGCCTCACCACCTTCACAATAAAGAATTTCTTGCTAATACCTGAGCTAAACTACTCTCTTTCAGTTTGAAGCCATAACCCCTTTCCCTGCATGCTCTTATAGAAAGCCCCTCTCTATCTTTCTTGTAGGCCCTTTTCAGGTGTGGGAAAATGCTCTAAGGTCTCCCCAGGGCCTTCTCTTTTCAAGACCTAACAACCCCAACTCTGCCAGCCTGTCCTTCAGTTATTTCATTTGTTCTTGTCCTCCAGTTTCAATGACCTCTTGAAGACAGTTTGACCCCATCAGCACAGCTAACACCTGCATTTATGAATAACATCTACTCCAGTAACGCAGGCTGAATATTTGACACATGCAGATAAGAAGCACAGCTGGTAACTTCAGAGGAAAGAAAGAGCACTGAGGGTCAGAACCAAAGATCTGTGTTAAGACCAAGCTACTAAAGGGCAGCAACAAAACTTCAGATAAGAGTGATAACATTTCATGGAAGAATTAATAAATTGAATTCTAAGTTTTTGTATGAGTTGTTTACAAACCCTCTGAACATTTTCAATCAGCTTTTGGAAGTGTTATTGTAAACCATACAGATGAATTTATATAAACACACACATATACATTTTTTTACGAAAACAGAGACATTTTTACTGTATTTCGACCATATAATGAATAAGAAATTATTCCATTGTAAATCTGTGGGACCCTGGGGTGAAGTGTCACAGTTTAATTTGGATCTTTGACATCAAAAAATTAACTCCCTAGAGCTTTCAAAAATCAAATATCCGTTAAATAAACAGAAATAATTTTAGGGGCCATTGGACTTACAGTACTAAATGCTCTATCAAATAATAAAGATCTTCAACTTCATTTCTTTACAGCTGTAAAGGGTAGTGGTTTTCTTGCTTGTGCTTTGTTGTTTTGTTTTTTTTCCATCACTGACAAATAAATACTAGAAGGAGAGCTGCATATGCATTATTATGTATTATTTTATATTTCAAATTTTTCGTGGTTTTTTTTTTTTTTTAAACTCATCCCCGTTGTGTTTATCTTAGGTGATAAATCTAAGTTACTTTTTTTCCAAGCTGAGTTTTTTAATAGGACAAAATTCAAGACAATATGCTAATATAGATTTTTGAATTTTTTCATCCTCTGCTAAAAGACACTGTGTCCTCTACAGGAGCTAGACAAATGCTGGCACAGTTGTACAGATAGGAAATAAAACAGCTAAAGAGTTTTAGGCCACTGATTTTTATAGGATTCAAAAGGCAATTAAAACCTGTAATTAAAATGCATGATGAAGGTCCATCATATTGTGCTCTTTCTTCCAGGTAATTATTTATCGGTCAGCTGTGGCAAATTTTGCCAACATCACCTTCACTCTCATTTATGACACATACTTCCCAATCAAACCAATTTTATGGTCTTAAATAGACAGGTTCTTCCCTATATTTATTTTGAGGAAAACTCCTATAGGAAAACATAGTGATGTGCACTTGATGCTGTTGATTTTGAACCAGAGATGATAATTTCACACCAAACCCTGCCCCTTCCCTAAAGCCCCGTTCCCAAAAATCAGCACCCCCCAAAAAGAACCCAAAAAACGCCCAACAAAATTTCAAAATACAACAGTTCTTGTGCTTTTTACAAAGAAGTGAAAAAAGCTACTAACTGGTTTCCCCCTGAGTCCAAATCAAATTTTCACTTTGCAGCCTACCTTCTGGTTTGTCCAGGATATCAAGCTCCACTGACATTTAAAGTATGCTGAAAGTCATATTTACTCAGACTTATTCTGAAAAGGGCAGAGGTGGTAGAATTGGCTCTTCAGTTGTCCACTCTCCTTTTCAGTTAATGTTGTCCCTCTCTATATAATTATATTTTCAGTATAGGAGTAAAGTATCTCAACCACGACTTTGCTGTACCCTGAATCATACAGATGATCAACATAATGAAATCTAACTTTTTTCAGTTTGAGTCTCAGACAAGGCTTGGACTCCATGCACAGTGCATTTGGGTTGTGCTTGGGGTCCAATATTTTCCCTAGATCTTTTACTATGTGGTGAAGTAAAAACCCTCCTAGGACACACGGCAGGAAACTCAGTAGTACATCAGAGTCCAGCCCTATCGTACATGTTCAAGCGGGAATACATTTTCCCATCTGAACGTGCCCCTACCATTCCTCACAGGGCTGAATATTTGACTTGTGAACACTCCTACAGGTCACATCAGGGAACTTCCTGTTATCAAAGGATGAGACTTTTTACTTGAATTTCAGACCCTTCTTTGGTCAGGACCATGGGTGATGGGAATGCCGTAGGACACTACCATCTCCGATTTTTCATAGGACCCATTGCTTTGGGCCTCTTGTTTTAGACAGACACAGCTGGAATAACCCCAACAGGTACCCATGTCCCAGATAAACATTCTCAGCTCTGAGATGTACCAGTTTTCTTTAGATCCTGTGGTTCAATTTATTATATGGGAACAGTTCAAAAGGGCAGTTTCTAATTTATCCCTATGGCTCCTCACTTTCCAGCACATTGTCTCTCCACTAGGTAGTTTCACCTGCTGGTTCTTATAGTCCAATTTCTCCACTTCCCATTCCACCACATCCCCTGCGTGGGCCTTGGAGGCCCCTTGTAGAGCATGTGTGGATACAAGGATTTGTTTCACAGACCATGCCCACTCATGATTTGTTTGGTGAATTTGGCATGGGGTTCCTGGGTTATTGTGGATTTGTACACACTCCAAGGCTAAATTTGGTAGAGACAAAATTATACATCCATATAATAAAAGTAAAAGCTTTTCCCATATCATTTTTTTTTCACAGTAAAAAGACAAAATAACCTTGGCAAAAATCAAACTAACCCTACTAATGGCTTGACAAACTAACAAACGAAATGGTTTGACTAATATTTGGTCTCCCTAGCCACAAGCAATGAAAACACACACAAATAACAAAAGTTAATAAACTGATAATACAGGTAATTTGGTGGCAATTGAAAGTTTCAATGGTTCCACACAGCTCCATCTCATCTGTTGATAGGTTCCTATAAAGAGAAAAGTGAAAATTTGCCTCACTACAGACCAATTCTTAAAAAGAAGGAAAAATCCATTGAGTGTTGATTTGATGGTCCTGTATCTACTGCAAGGGTAAAAGGGCCTAAGGGAAAAACCATTGTCACATCTTGGCTGTTTGTGAGCTTTCTCATGTAAATAAGCCATTAACAGTTTCAGTCTCTCACAAATACATGTAACACACACTGACTATCTTGCTTAGTAAATGGGGGGTCTAAGGTGGAACTGCATATCAATAAATAAAGGGTAAGGTCTACAACTTTACTAGTAAACTTATACAAATGAGCTCAAGTGAAACCTAGATTAAGGAAGAAGAAAACTTCAGCATAGTGCTTCCCTAGCTAAGGGCTTTAGGAAACAGAAACCAAACAGCTTTTGTACTATAACCCAGATTGTTTCCATGACTCCTTTATGCTGTAACATCCCATTATCACAACATTTTAAAAAACATTGCAAATCCATATATTTGGTGATATTGTTACACCACATTTGAACTATTATTGCAGAAAAGGGTATTGCAGAAAGGAACATTGCAAAATATCCCTTTTATGTGTAGATGGTGTCACTTTCTGACAGGACATGCCATGCCTTTGACTTCCCTTCTCTGATCAGTATAGACCAACATTAGTCTGACTCTCCACCAGGCTGGCTTTCAACTGTATTAGTCATCTTTTCATCTTTTACGTTATTATTTCTTGTGGCTTGATTTTTTTTCATCACTTTGAAATTAATCATTGATTCTAATGAATCTTAGATGAGTTTTCTTTCTCTTTTTCAAAAAAAAGGAAAGCAAAAAAAAAAAAAAATCATAAAAAAAGCTTTCTGACCCTAAGAATAGCTTCTTGAATCTCTTTTTTTTTCCACTTTGGTAGAAAAAGTTGAGTGTTATTACCTCCCCTGCTCCTCAAAAAAATAAAAGGTTCTTGCACCTCCTTGATTATCTGCATAGAATGTTTCGTTTGAATGGTCTGTAATAATGTAAAAACAACTCAGAAATTAGGCAGAAATGACCTTACCAGCCTTCCAAGCTGCTATTCATTCAGGCCTTCTAATCTTGGCTCATTAAAGACTGGTAGGCACATCATGTGTAAAACAGTTAGAGATCTTTTCTCATCATGTTCAGAATAATGCTCTTGCTTACCCTGCTTACAGATTTAACTCGGAAATAAAACAGATGACGAAAATGTCACTTTAACTAATACACTCCATAAATATCTCTTTAGCACCTAAATGGATATAGAGGTAACTATTCAGCGCTCCTTCCACAGTGAATGAAACTCAAAAGCTCCAGTACCTTCTGCGATACATACCTGAGAGAAAATAAATTTTTATCACAAGGTTGAAGGATTTAGAAATATATCATATCACTGTTGAGGGATTTCTTCAAAGAAAAAATATTATTTTACTTAAATATATATAATTTTATCCTATCCTCTGTCTGAAAAAGGAAAAAGAAACCCAACAAAACAAAACAGAAATACCTTACCTTTATGAGTATATCAATGTTTTTTAGCGTTTAATAACTGGTGTCTTGTTCTGAGGCAATGATAATAATAATTGCAATGATAAACTATAGTTATGATTTGACTAACAAGAATGGAGTGGGATTTTGGATTAAAAGAAATGCAATATGTGAAGAGCAGAAGTAGCGTACGTTTTCCAAAAAATTGTATGAGCTTGGGGAAGAGAAGAACAAGAAGAGGCATAAAAGTAAAAAAAAAAATCTTAATCATTATGATATTGCTTAACTAATCATGGCAGACATAGAAGGAAGGCTGGGGGTTGGATGAGAGTGAGAAGTGGAATGAATTTCTGGAGCATCTATTTGTTCATTTGGAGCCTCAAGAGCTTTGTGGGGTTTTCTTCTGCACCAGTTCCAAAACTTTTCATTTCAATATGCTGGGCCCTGTTTCAGAAAGGAGTCAGCATCTCAGCTATTACTATCGCTGCTGAACCCAACATGGATGGCAAATTATTTCAGCTGCAAAGGAGAAATAATTTGCAATGTTAAAATATTTACATGTGTCCTAAAGTGTAAAAATCTGCCTCAGTTTTAGAACATGAAATATGCCAGAATAATGCATAACAGTTGGACAATGAACTGAAACATACAAAGTTCTCATATGTACTTTCTCTTTGCATATTTAAACAGAAGTGTGACTCGTTTGTAAATATTGCAACAAGGGAAGTCTCTTGCCTTAAAAATAATGGGGTTCAGATTCACCAGAACTCGAATTCTCAAAAAAATCTTATTTCCCTCACATACTATGCAAGGAGGGAGCCCAGGTCCACAAAATACCAGTACAAAGCATATAACACCATCAGAACTATACTGTGCTTGTGGATATGCCCCACCAGCTAGAAAGCTTTAGAGGAGAAAGTGATCACAGCACATATATAACTTTACGTATTTCAAAATTCTAGTTGTTTCACTTAAAGACAAGCAGGTGCTTAATCTTCTTTTCAATAACTAAATGTGATAGCCTAAAGCTGAAAAACAGAGGGAATCCTCACCTTTGATAAAACACAAGGTCATTCCAGGGCAACTACAAAGGCTGAAATTATTTTTCTTGCTTCAAATTAATGTTATGTCTGCAGGTGTGACCATGGCTAGCACAATTTCTGTTCTGCAAGACTGCAATAGCAGATATGGAAATAGATCTCAGCAGTTTTGTGTTCTATTAGTCAGTCTTCAAATTCGTTCTATACAAACAAGAATGGAAATGTATCCGATTGCATCAGCCTCCAGTCACTTTGAACTGCATGTCAGAGTGATGTAATGTATTTTTCTGTTCCATATTTGTTCTGCTTTGTCTCTTTCCCACCAGGATGCATGGGTTAATCGGTGTGTTCCTTTTAAAAGGACTCAGTTGGTAAGCCAGAACTTTGAGTAACACTGTCTTTTGCATGTCACCTTTTAACACTTACATCATTTCCCTCTGAGCTGTCTTTTCATTCTTCTTATCACCTTAGCAAATGCAAATGAAGTAATTATCTAGTTAAATTCTGAACAGGCATTATTCATTTGAGAAATCGTTACTTTGTAGTGCTAAGGAAGCACTTTTTTCCCCCACCTTTGGCACTTTACAATAAACTCATTCTGATCTAAATTGATTGCTCTGGGATTATCTTGGAGTCATTAAAATAATGCTGTATTGACTTTCACTAATGTCTTTAATTAGCAATTTAAAATTCCAACATTTTGAATTAAATATGCACAGGTATAGCTCATTTTAGCTGTATATAATTTTGATAAGACTTTGATTCAAATCTTCTTTTGAATATTACATAATTGGTCTTAGAACTGATTATGGCTTTGTTGGAGTAAAGGTGATGGCAGCAAGGAGAAAGGGGACTACCCCATAAATGTTGAGATAGAGAAACAAAGAGAAGAGCAGAAAGTGGCCAGTCTTCCAAGAGTGACTTACCTACAAATGTGTTGTGAATTACAACTCCAAACAATTCATTAAACTGTGGTACACCATAGATTTCAGGTTGATTTCCCATCCAGTTTGTATCTGTACACATAACAACTGAAGGTGAGAATATTCATTTCATATGCAAAAAGATCTGATGTTTTAAGTAAAGATCTTGTAAAATTTTACATGAAGGGCTGATTTGGCTACAGTTAGCAGTAAAATTGGTGTGTGTGATTTCAGGTTCTTAGATTGATCCAGGAAATATATTTATGGTTTGAATCTTTGTTTTGTTAACCTAGCAGATAAGAAATATCCTAGAATCTTTTGTGATGGCTTTCTCTTAAATTAAATCTTAAATTTGCAGAGAGGGTTAACCCTACCAGATATGCTCCTCCTTATCTACTTCTATAGCATTTAAAGTATTTAATCTTTGTGTGAGAACATAAAGTATGCCACAAAAACATCACATTATTCTACGATTTCTTCACATCATTGGAAACACCGACATTTCATGGGTTCTTCTGCTACCTCTGAAACTAGAAATGTTTTAATTTCTTTCTGGACCTCAGTAGCTGTCTGGATGTGGTCCTGGGCAACCGGATCTTGGCGGCTCTGCTAGAGCAGGGAAGTTGAAACAGATTATTTCCAGAGGTCCTTTCCAAACTCAACCATTCTGCAATTTGTAAACCCAATAGTGTTTGAGGAAAAATTTGGAGGCAGCCATGTTGCTGGTAGATATAATTAACATAGTTTTAATTACTGTTGAGTTATTTTGTTTGTTTACTTGTTATAGGAATTTATCATACATTGAAAAAAGAATAACTAACAAAATTGCACTACAAAATTGCACTACCAGCTGCTTTATAGAGCTTTTCTTTAAGGAAGTATTTTGGCCATGTGACAATGAATAGCAGTCTCATGCTTTCTTAGGGCAGTAGCAGCATAAGTTTCATCTAGTAAAAATTGCATTTGCTTAGTGAAAAACACTTAACCAGATGTTTAATAGATGTGAAAATATATGCTTTGGATTTTTAGAGTGTGTCTGATGGGTAAAGGCTAAAGAGCACTGAGGATGCAAGATATTGTAGTCAGAGATTATTCAGTCCAAATGGCCTCTGTGAAAGGTAGTTGAGGTAGTGTCTGTTGCTGTTAACCCAAATTCATTCAAAATGTTCTGACTCAAAAACTTTGGTGGCAACTTTGAATCATTATAATTATATGATCAAGGAAATCAACTTTTCAAAAATAGTGTGACTACTGCCATGAAAAGAATGAAAAATCAAGGAGTTCCACATTTCAAACACATAATAGTTAATACAGAAAATCAGAGTAATAAAAAAAAAGGCCTTTTCCTCAGATTATTGCTATTATTAAATGTAAAGAAGATTTGTAAGATCCATTGAACAAGAAAACACATCTCTACTTCCTTCCTCTTTTGGATTGACTTAATGGCTTAAATGATCTACTTAAGCATATATATACTACCAAAAAGTGGTTTATAAGTAGGCTTGTTTGAGTAGCTAGAGATCCAGTAACATGAATTATTTGAATAAGCTGCAAATTTTGAAGTTAATATTTTATTGTGTCTTTTTGGGGTTTTTTTAAACATCAACAGGAAATTGAATAGGTTACTTTAATTGTCTGAACAAATCAACTGGTAATCTTTAACTTGGGTTGGACATAATTTGTTAGTGCTACTGCACTTTCAATTAAAGTAGGAGTAAAGATGTGTTTCTGTTAATCATAAGCATTTATGTAACCTGTCTACATGCATTTGCGTAGTTCAAGAGCTTGACAGTTGTTGACACAGAAAATTTGGGAAGTCAGGATGTATTTTTCCCCTACATTATACTAAAAGTTTCAATAACTAATACTTCTCAACTGGCTTTTAAAAGCCATTAATGGCTTTTCATGACCTCCTTAGAGACTGTGATCTGTACTTGGAGAGACAACAGGTTGATGAAGGTTAGAAAGGAAATGAGAGAAAAGACAGAGGCCTACACATTTCACTTCTGCTGTGAAATTACAAAACATCGGAAATGTTCGGTATTTGAACGTCCCCTCAAGCTGGGAAAATCATGGAGTAGAAGAGAGCTTTGCAGAGAAGGGAAGCTCAGTTTTCTGCTGTCTGTGGTCTTACAGAGGATGTTTACTTGTTTTCAAAAAGGAGGAGAGAAATACTTTCTTTCATACCTTTTTCAAAATTTCTGCCTTTACTTCCCTCAGTTGCTGGCATTGCATGATGGAGTAGAAAATAAATGGAGTAGTGGAGGTAACTGTTTCATCAAATGTGTTTTCCATAGTAACAAATTTAAATTCCAGGGCAAGAAAGTGGTGGTTTTTTGCTTTTTCTATTATGTTCAGGAGTGTGCATAAATCTTAGAAGCAAAGTCTTAAAGTGAATATGGGGATGTGAAGCATAGCTTTGACACAACTTGTGAGCCTTTGTGGATGCTAACAATCTGACCAACGATACAAAAAGGGGCTTAGAATTTGAACTCTCAAAACTGAATTAATTAGAATTTTGAATTTAGAGATAGAACTGCATTAACAAAAACGTTTTTCCGTCCTCTGAACTTATTTTTCTGAAATTTCAAGTAACCAAATCTCAGTGGGCATAACCTTAGTGGGCATATAATTCAAAATATGGAACTTCATCATGATATTATCTGAAATATAAGAGAAAAGAAATGTCATTAAAATAATTTTTTAGAATCTATTCAAAAGATTTTTTTTAATTACAGGTTTATAGTTCAAAACATAACTTAAAATTGTAAACATTTTTAAGATGGAGAACTCAAAACAATGATTTTTTTTCTACCTTATTGACCTATGTAAAGCTCAAATAAAAGTTTTTTAAAAAACATCTAGACATAGGATTGAAAGTACTTATTTCAATGGATTGATATTTTCTGACAGAATACATTATTTTGGGTAAACAGAAAAGTTTCAGTCCCCATCCTTTTACTTTTACAGTGTTATCACCAAATAAACCTAGACAGAGCCTGTTTTTCTTAAGATGGTTGATAACGCTCTTTATTGTTCATTTTAACAAAATAACAAAGAATACCAATTCTGGATCAATAAGTCAGTATATTTTTACTGTAGATGTATGCCATGACCATCAAACACAATCAATGTTGCCTTCAAAAGTTCACTTGTATTCATAAAATAGGGAATTGCCAGAATGGTTTTTTGGGTGATTTTGTTTTGTTTGGATTGGGTTTTTTGTTTGTTTGTTTGTTTATTTGTTTTTGTTTTTGTTTTTGCGTGTGTTTTTGTGTGTGGTTTTGTTTGTTTGTTTGTTTGGGTTTTTTGTTTTTTGTTGTTTTGTTTTGTTTTGTTTTGTTTTTCTAATAAAAACAGTTCTGAGAACTTGAATGCCTTGGAGAACTGTATTTGACTGTCTGTCCATACACATCCTTTTGTTGTAGGTAGTTAAGAATATTTACATAAATTAAAATTATTACTATACCTTGAAATGAAGTAGGTGCTTTTGACTCAAGGGACATCAAAATTTTACCCAAGTCCAGGATCCCTTACATTCTTATTACATTTTCTAATACATCCTTTGTTTTTCATAGAAATCAAAGGATGAAATCAAGGTTAACCTCAACAATGACATTTTAAATAGTGTCTTTAAGAGATCAGCAGTGTGTTCCATTCTCCCTTGCCTGCTCACTCTCTAATTTCTAAGGGAATGGTTACTTATTTAGACTCAGATTCTCACTGTTGGTTGATAGCACTGGAGATTGATCAATACCGATTTTTATAACTCTGTTTTTGAGGTAAAGGTAAGATCCATTTATTGCAGTTAAAAAGTAATCAACTATCAAATAGAAATTGGATTTTGGAAACTAACACCACATGAAAATAGTATTTTATGAATAATCCATATTTCATACAGTCATCCTAAAAGTCTAAGTATATGCGTATGCATTAATGAGCTCTATTTTCAAAGGTAAATTTAATTGATAGTCAGATTCTAATGTCTAAATCTCGTTGTACGTTTTGAATTCCTTACATATCTGACATTATGGAACTCTACAATCTCACTCAGAGGTAACAGGCAGAACCATCCACTGTCTGAGCTCAGAAAAAAGCTTGGCATTGTTCAGTCATTGCTCACTGGAATGGAACAGCAGATATTAGAAGCACTCCAGCATCAGCCCCAAAGTCTTAATTAAAAAGAAAAAAGGAAAAAAAAAAAAAGCATCCAGAACTCAATATTTTAGGTGTATTCCTCAAAGGTTTGGTTAGCTGCTAAAAAGGAAAGATTATTATTTCTCTGTTCCACTAGAGAGGGACTGTTGCCCCCTCCCTGCAACAATTTCAAATCCAGATATCCATTTCTATTTCCAGAAAGCACTGTCTCTTGTTTATAGAATATAGCTGTGAGACAGTGATTCACTGATAGCTTAGAATCAGCCCGGAAAATAAAAGTTTCTCAAGGTGTCTTTTGCAAGAATGACATCTAATCATAATCAGTCACCATTAATTGTCAATGAGGCACTGGATGTCACCAAGTAAATGGAAGCAATTAACTAAAAAATATCTGGTATCCATGGCATCTCTGAATGATGATCTCTACAGTTCATTATTACTCTTTGAACTCACATTTCTCCATCTCCTACCAATCACTTTTCCCTTTTAATTAATTTCTTGAGTTTAAGAAAATGTAAATATAGAAACAATTTTAAATCTATACATTAAAATATACCATTTTCTGATACTTACATGATTAATAAAACGTATTGATTCAAGCACTTTCCTGGTTTCCAATTCCACAGAAGAAGCAGGAGCACTTATCATCCTGACTGTATATCTATACCTTTTTTTCCCATGAATCTGAATTACTGGAAATAGTTAAACAATCTGTTATAAATCATCTCTGCATTGCTGGCCAACTTGTGTTTTAGGTTTTTCAGCATTCTGTAGTCCTCCATGCTGCTCAGGAATGCTCATAAGGTAAATGACCAGGAGTTACTGAGGCATTCAGACAGAAAAAACCCTTGGTTTAAGAAGGAAAAAAAGCCAAACAAGAATGTTCTGGGTATGTGTGTGATTACCACAAGTCACTTTCTATGTGTTTTTCCTTACGTTAGTAAAGATGTTGAAGCTCAAAAAGCTTGAGTGCATTTCAAATTTATCTATTTACCTTGAGTTATTTTCTTTCATTTCATTGCTGATCTCACATGTTTTTTTCATAAAAAAGAATTATTGTTTTCATAGACAGGTAGATTCTATGAGATCCACTACAGGGTTTTGCTGTTGATACACAGTTCATATAGGAAATAAAGATATAGCATGTTATATTAAAATGTGATTTCTCTCCCTTTTCCCTACATTTTTTTTATCAAGAAGAAAATTTAATAGTTTATCCATCCTTCCCCTCTGGAATGATTTGCTGGCACTTCAGGATGAATTCTACACACAGCTTGTCAAAGACTCATTTTGGTTGGCTGTGGTTCATCCATATAAATTGAATACTTCAAAGATTTTTCTCACTTTGACCTGCATCTCAAAATCCCTGCAGGAAACTGCATCATACAAAAAAAAGCAGAGTGATCAGAGTGAATAATCTTGGACCATACAGAAGGGCTCAGAACTAATGTCTCATTGCTATTTGCTTATCTACACCTGCTAGCTCTCCTGTGGGCCCAGAAGAAGCAACTTTCTGACAGTTTTAATGTAATATGCAGGCCTTAAAATCCTTCAAACTTAAGATCAAATTGTTGTTGTATGTGCCACCTCTATCAGAATCTCTGCATTAGAAATGTACCTCCTACGAAGCAGACTTGCACCTACAGGGTTCTGTGTGCGTGTGTTTGTGATGGCTGCGAGGAAGGAGCTGCTTAATGCAAAGGATGCAGCTCTACAGAAATCTGTGATTCTGCTTAATGTAAGAGACAATTCCCAAATGGAGAAAAGAGTACAGAAAGAGCTTTTTCAAGGTTTTGTATAGAACCAGTGATGCTTGAAATATGTGTTTTAAAAAGGTCCCATGGAAAGTGCTAGTTTGACTAAAAATTTTTCAAGAACCAATTTCACATAAAATCCTTTTGTAAAATTACTGGAATAACCTCTGCGCAGTAGCACTTAGAATTATAAGGGTAAAAAGTAAAATAATTTAAAGTATAAAAATAAAGTAAAAAAAAAAAAGCTAATTCCATTAGCTTGTAAAGGAATGTGTTACAAATATTTTCTGTAACACAAAAAGGCGTAAATTTGGCTTTCATTCCCAATCAACATGAAATTAGGTATAAGACAACATGATTTTTCATGGAAAGATTTTAATTTTTTTTAATGCTTAACTTGTACCTGGCTAAAATCTTATTCTTCTGAACATTAAATGAGAAGGACTATATGCAAAAGATGAAATTAATAAAATCCACCAACCATAGCAATTTGTAAAAATTATGCCGCTAAAATTATTAATGTAAATAAAATGTCATTTAAGACATCGTTGGAATTTGTTCCTTAGCAGTACACATTTCGATCCTATCTGATACTGGTTCAGTCCTGAAGCAGAGTTCATGGAATTAGGCAGAAAATTTTCTCTTATTACATCTTCTAAATAATAAAACTTCTGGTCTGTGCTTCAAGGCTAAGTTTTAAGTCAAATTCGTGTATTAATTTTTTCAGCAGGGGTATTTTTTAAGCAAAAACTGACAGACAGTGAAAAATAATATTCTACAGTAAGTTTCATTTGAGCATTTTCATAGCAGCTTATTTATTTCTATACAATGAAAAGCGGTTCCAGTATCAATGGGCTTGATTTGAAGTACTGCTTCTCTAAACTTATCGTAATTTCACTGCCACTTATTGTTGTATGTATCACACTTTCATTAGCACAGAAATGGTGGTATAGTTTCAGATCAATAATCTTCAGTGAAAAAATTGCGATTTTTATTGACACAGGTTTAATGAAGCAGCTTTGAAAAATATCATGTTTAGTCACCTGTCAACATTTTTCTGAGTCCTTTACTTACTCATAAAAATCAGTATAAGTGTCTAGGAGTATGTGCTACGAGGGAAAAACTGCCATCGCATGTTCTGCCATTCCAAGTTTTTGCTTCAAAAAAATTTTTTTTTTTTTTTAAATATTAAGAAAAGCCCTGAAACCATCCAAAACACTCCAAAGCAATATTTTATCTATTCAATTTTAGCTTTTAGAAATAGTAATTAATTTTTTTTTTTTGGCAAAAATTGTGTGGTTAGATCATCGTCTATCTATCTGTCCATTTGATCACCACAGTGTATAATAATATACACAAACATAACTTGAAAATGACCAGGGTCATGAATTTTCTTCTGCTAGGAAGGAGAGTTCTATCAGAGGCTAGGGAAAGGAACAGGAGGAAATGTTTTGCTCCATTTGTTGCTGTTCTTTTTTCATTTGTTTTTGCTTCTTACATGTTTTGATGGAAAAAAGAACAATGGAGAGGCAAATATAAGTTGGTAAGTGGTTTGAAGGTCATTCCCCTGGTGTTGGAAAAGCCGACTGCAACCATACATTCTGGATTTGTTTAATAAACTCTAGAAAGACACTGCATAGCTAGATCTCTGCCTGCCCACTGAGATTTCTTTTTCCCAGCTGTCAAGTTCTTCTTCCAGAGCTTTATAATCTTTATTGTCCTAAAGGACTACAACTGTCTTCTTGGTTCAAAGACTTCTGTGTTATCTTTAATGTAGCCAGAGCTTGAACTATTAATTGAAATCTCTTTAGGGCACTGCAAAAAATACATGGATAGAAACAACAAAGTCACAATGACATTAGCTTTGAGGCTACTAACTTCAACAAATCAAATAATTATAATTATTTCATCGGATATTTTAACTTTCCCTCCTCTGTGTATGAAAATTAATGTCTTTCAATGTGATGTAAATGTAAATCCTATTTGTATGACTCTGGAGATGTTCTCAAAATCAGTGGGATGACTGTGTGTGTTTGGGCAGAAGTTAATAACTCTTGGCACTTTACTCATGGTGTCTTTAGAAGAACAAGTATATTTCTTAGGTAAATTGTGTTCTTTTCAACATTATTTTAAAATTTTTATATTTTAATCTAAAATAATTTGTTTCACACAAGTTGGAGTCAAAATCCTAATTTTCCTTTTTTCAAGAGTGGAGTGCTTTTTTCTTTTTTCTTTTTTCTTTTTTCTTTTTTCTTTTTTCTTTTTTCTTTTTTCTTTTTTTCTTTTTTGACTATTTAAAACCAACTATTTACAGGAGTATATTTGGAATGTGGCTGAAGTTTACACAGTTGTGCCAGGGATGAATTTGTCAATTTTGAATTTTGTAGTTCTATACAATGGGAAAGCTTCACATCAGGTTCTGTCAAGAGCTGATCATAGTTGTCATAGCACAACTAGGTGAAAATCAACTGACTGTAAAGAAACCTATTTATGATCTTAAAATTGCTAAAAGAAAATAAGATAAAAAATCATTTATGTAACAGCAGAAAACAGAGTAATATGTAACATTTCCTCTGTCCCTTTTCCATTCTTTCTCCCACTCCCCTTCCTGTTTCCTTCAGACAAAGCCAGGTATTTACTCAAGGTAGTGAGTTTTCTGTCAAGGGAACAGATTTTTGTTCTGTGTTTGTATAGTGCCCTCTATAATGCTTAGGCCACGATGAGGACTACCAAATACCAGTGAGATACAACCAGAAAAGTAATTGCATCTGAGCAGAAGTTATGAAGCTTGGTTCCTTTAATATTCATGTCCTGTAGTTAGATTCGTGGTTGTGCATATGAGAGTGAGGTTATATTAAAATTTTCCTGTGGTTTGGGCATTTATAATAGCTTTCTCCTATGTTGATCTCTAAGGTTTAAAAAGACTTGAATCTGCTTAATGTAAGAGACAATTCCTGGATGGAAAATAGGGTACAGAAAGAGTTTGTCAAGAGTTTGTTTATATAAAACCAGTGATGCTTGAAATATGTGTTTTAAAAAGGTCCCTTGGAAACTGTTGGTTTGACTCATCTTTCTTCCCTTCACTGAAGGCTTTATAAAAAGTCTCTCTATATACAGTTTTCCACTTTTATGATGCTTACCTGATCATATTGCCTACATCTCTGTTAGACACGATCAAAATTGACCAAGTTCTAAGGTTTTCAGGGAGAAACTGAGAGAACTATTTTCTTCGGAAACCAGGCTACAGACCTATTATAGTAATGATATAATAATTATCTTGCTTCCTGTGTTTGCAAAGCAGAGGGANTCAAGGTAGTGAGTTTTCTGTCAAGGGAACAGATTTTTGTTCTGTGTTTGTATAGTGCCCTCTATAATGCTTAGGCCACGATGAGGACTACCAAATACCAGTGAGATACAACCAGAAAAGTAATTGCATCTGAGCAGAAGTTATGAAGCTTGGTTCCTTTAATATTCATGTCCTGTAGTTAGATTCGTGGTTGTGCATATGAGAGTGAGGTTATATTAAAATTTTCCTGTGGTTTGGGCATTTATAATAGCTTTCTCCTATGTTGATCTCTAAGGTTTAAAAAGACTTGAATCTGCTTAATGTAAGAGACAATTCCTGGATGGAAAATAGGGTACAGAAAGAGTTTGTCAAGAGTTTGTTTATATAAAACCAGTGATGCTTGAAATATGTGTTTTAAAAAGGTCCCTTGGAAACTGTTGGTTTGACTCATCTTTCTTCCCTTCACTGAAGGCTTTATAAAAAGTCTCTCTATATACAGTTTTCCACTTTTATGATGCTTACCTGATCATATTGCCTACATCTCTGTTAGACACGATCAAAATTGACCAAGTTCTAAGGTTTTCAGGGAGAAACTGAGAGAACTATTTTCTTCAGAAACCAGGCTACAGACCTATTATAGTAATGATATAATAATTATCTTGCTTCCTGTGTTTGCAAAGCAGAGGGATAGAGTTTGTCTTTCTCCTTGTCACTAGGAAAATAAAATATTTTTGAGCAAGAAATGACAATATTCATCTAGATCCCACTTCACTGAAATGTAGCCAAGCCTGGTACTTACTTAAGAGTAAACAAGCAATAAACAATCTTGAAGCAAACCAAGCCCATCTTTTTGCTAACGGGATTTCCTATCATGAACTTGTGTGGATCCTGTCCTGACAAAAAGTGGATGCTGGAAGTCATGGACCTAGAAGGAATACAGTGTGACAAACATATTGGTTTCTCCCCTTGGCTGGCCTTTGTTCAGCCCTGCCAGTTCCATCTGACCTCGGTACTCGTTGCTCCCTTCAGGGACTATACAGACCTCCCTCCACGCTCACTAGCTATTAACATAAATGTTCAGTTCGCCTATCATAGTGATGCAGCACTGATCATTGAAATTTTTCATGCCTCATATTTTCTTCCTGTTTCACAGTTCATGAACTCAGGCTTAAGGAGACTAAAACCTAACAGTTATTTCACAGGAAATTGAGTGTATGGATATTTTTGAGATTCTGGGTTTATATGTCTAATTTAAGCCATAGTAAACTATCCTCTCTATCATTAGGCAGGCTTTAAGTAAGTAAAAGGGAATATTGTGTTGTCAGTTTATTCTGTCAGTTCACTCTGTTTCAAAAATAGACTGCCAAACCAAATCTAACACTTGCTTTTGTGTCCTTTATTTCTCTCCTCTGCACCCTCCTGCTATTATTCCCTTTAGTCTGCACAGTCATTCAGGCTGTGCTTCTTCCCGCCTTTTGTACAATATGTCATCTACAGTCTGTAATTGTTTATCCTGCCATTACATACACCACAAGCTTTTACACACAGTGAAATGGTTTTTCTGGGTATAAAAGGAACTGTAAAAAGAAGTGTAAAACTTGTGATGTATAACAGTAGACTGAGTGAAAGGCATATGGATTTTATGTCTCCAAGTGCTTATGAAAGGATGGAAGGACAGTGTCTGACTCCTTTCTAGAACTTAATTGGAAGAATGGTTAAGAAACTACCATCTGAAGCATGCTATTTGAACAACCCAGAGTAAAATTCCACCCACAGTAATCTAACTGATACATTTTTGAAATGCCAAGAATGAGGATGAAGGCAAAGCCTGGCCTGTAGCACCTAAGGATTCAATATTTCCGCTATGATTCTTCATTTGTAGGAATATTGTGACACAAAACCTTGCGTCAAATTTTATTGACGACCAAAGTTTAGTAATTACTTGGCAACCTGAGATTCCAATGAAAGTCAATCACAACTAGTTTCAAGTGAAACTAGTTGTGCACTGCCTCGCAGAAGAAATCTCAAAGCCAGATGGGAGTGGGGCACCCAGGTGCCACAGGATGGGAGATTCCTCAGCGTGGGAGCTAAGGGGATCATCCCAGGCCACAACCCTCTGGAGGCTGCAGGCTTTCTCCAAGTGACCTGACCCCTTCCCACAGCCCCACTGCTGCCCACTCCTCTCTGCTACCCCCTTCCTTGTGGAGCTGAGACCAAGCACCTCCCTACTGCTGCTCTCTGGGGGCAGCTCTGTGGCCATTATGGCACACACTGGTGGCCACTGGTGCTCCTGGGCCCTTACACATCTCTTGTCCAACAGTGGCATGGAGGGGACTCTGTGCTTGCCAGGGATGATTCAGCCACACACTAATGTAGCAGAATGCACTCTCTGGCTCAGCAAGAGGCCACCTGAGTCTTACCCAGGCATGCTTTTAGAAAAATTTTGTTTTATCCTTACTCCTGAATAAAAGAAAGATTCCCTTTCCAAACTCACAGATATCTCAGGTAATCCACAAGAGTCTTTTCTTATCACTCTCACTAAATCCATTGTTACGCTGTCTATCAAGACTGGTAAGAAAAATCAAGTGTTTTTCCACGCAGTTGTGAAGTTGCCAGTTTTATTATTTTTTAGATAAAGCGTCTGTGTTCCTTTTTTGACTGACGTATTTTCCAATGCTTTTGAATGTATGCTACATTCAAATAATGTATTTTTGGAGTTTCTCTGAACAACTCTGAAAGCAAAAAAATATTTTCATGTCTCACTCCATCACTCCTCCCTCCGCACCCCCTCCCCAATAACTGTAACTGAATATTCTCATGTATCCTTTCCCTTGAGTCCAGTTGCTGATATTAAAAAGGAAAAATTACATCACTGTGGGACTTTTGAACATATTGCAAGAGTTGGCAATGTGCAACACAGGGAGGATAACATTTTAGAGGATGCATTAAGGATGACATCTCCAAGAAACTATTTAGTCAATGGAAAAGCTCTCATAGGGAAGTCAGGTAGGATTTTTTCCTATTTATGCAATGTGCATTGAGAAGTATAGATTTCTACTAATTATTCAGTCTTAGGCATTCATAAATCAGCTGTTGAATAATCATTGAGACTTTTTATTGATACAAGTAGTAGTAAATCTGCCAACATTCATCTCATCTCTTGCATTGGTTTTATTTTGAATTTCAGTCATAAGAATGCATATCAAATTGCAAAGAACTGTGTTCTGTGCATACCTGTTCAAGATACTCTTTCATTTTTCTTCCCCTTAACAGGACAGAGGGAAATAATAATTTAAAAAAATAAGCATTTTTCCTACTTCTATCATTGGGATTTTTCTGGATGATGCCTGATCCATCCTAGTTGAACCAATGAGTATGGGTCTCAGATGGCAACCTAAGATGTGTAATGCCCTTTCTCTCTACTGTTGGATTCTTTCAACATAAAGCATTTTGGCCCTTACTAGAAGTGTATTGACAAATCATTCTGCATTTCTTACACTAATATAAAAACTTCAATGAAACACTTAATTTTTAGGATTTTAAGATTTGCTCCATTTTATAATTTGCCATGAAGTAAATTGATTTAGAACAAATAGTTGTACAAGTATTAGAACATATAGCACTTAATAACATATTTTGTATCATATACGAGGCTACATTTTCATGAGTATTCTTTGTTTTGAATTGTTTCCCAGAACACAGTCCATGGTTCTAACCATATTATGTCACTTTTGTGGACATACTGTTGACCAGCATCAAAATACCACTTTAAAAAATAAATAAAGCATTACATATAAGAGAGCTTGCATCTTCCCTATGGATATTTCAGAGGCTTCTGGGTGCTGCTCATTTGTCTCGTTAGTTTTTGGTGTGGATTTATGAGGAATAATAGTGCTAATATCCTATTCCACGTGTTAACATAATTGAAAATTCAGACCAGGATTTAGAATAGCGGGATATATGCAGAATAGTAGTCTGTTCAAATGAGGGGAACAGAGTATTTGAGGTGTAGGTATGGAATGGGTTATCATCAATAATGCAAAAGCTTTACTGTTAGGAAAGTAAATTTGGTGATGGACTCAGAACTTTTGAATATTTTATGATAATTTGAAATCCATTCATTAAAATTATGCATAAGCAAGTTTTTGAAATAAATTTGCACTTTGTTTAAGTATGGCTTATTTGAATATATAAAAATGTAGTATCATCTATGCTTTGACAATTTTTGCTTTCTGAAGTCAAGTTCAACTTCTTTCTTAGATAAGAGCTTAAATAATTATATTTGCAAACATGTCATAGATGATAGCAATTAAAGAAAAGTACTTTGCAAGCCATCTTTCTTATGTATTTATAGTCAAATATTTTACTCTGTGGAGATTAATCACAAATACAGACTAAAATCATTACTGCACTGGCTTCTTAGCCCTGTGCAAATTCTACAAATTGGTTCAAAATTACAGATCCAATGTCTTTCTACCATTCATTCAGCTGCTTTCTTTAAGGAGAACTAAGGTCCATTTTAGACTCTCAGTCATTCAGTTCCTAATTTGATTTCTTAATCACATACAGGTCCAGAGCAGGACTGAAGAAAACAATGGCTTATGCCCCTGATTCTCTATCTGAAATGGGTTTGAAAGATTAAATAGGAAGCAAGCAATTGAAGAACCAAGCCACATCCTTTCAGAATTACTACAGTACAGGATTTGAGGGTTTGTTATTTCATTTGATTGGTGTTTTTTTAAGGAGAACTGCAGGACAAGTTTTCAGATTTATTGTTTAAATAGGAATATATGCCTTCAGTCTTTGTTTTGTTAAGAACCTCAGTAGAAGAAAAACCTCTTGTTTTCTCTGTGAATTTCCAGTTAAGATTATGCTACATAGAGAACACGCATTATTATTTCAACTTTCCATAGGTGAGGGAAGACATTCCCTGGGGACTTGAAACCCCCTCTAGTTTCTGTTGTGACCAAGCTGTCAGCATAACACTGCAAACAAAATTTGTGCCTCAGACTGTTTTCTTGCTTAATGTAAGTTTTTCACAGAAGGCAGCATATTTATGTATTGAAAGAACCTACAACAAAGAGTTGGATCTTAGAAGTCTCATTAAAAAAAGGAGTTTCACACGTTGTAATCATTGCCCTGTAAAAGGAGGTGCAAAATTCTGTGATTTTGAATTTATATTCCTCTCAATTAATTTGAAGGTATTGTAAATTTGACAATAATGATCATTGACATGTAAAGCAAAGGAGAAATACATCTCTATTTTTCTTTGAGCAGTGAATTACCTTTCTGGGGTTTTTTTAATTTATATTTCTATAAATTTGGATTAAATTAGAAGGTCACTATAAATTCACACAAATTGTCTGCAAATTAAAATTCTTTAGGTTAATGAAAAGATTTATGTACTCTGATAAAATTTTTTTCCCAGTCAATACAGTTTCTGATTATGGCACTTGACTTGTTCAGGAAAATGAGATATTGTGAAAAATTATGTATCTTAGCTTTCTTTTCTTCCATTTTTTTCTGTTCCCTCTGGTGGTGTGCAATATCAACCACAAGTCACTGCACAAGTGTAATACACTTGTAGAAACTCACATTTACTTCTCTTACACTATTTTAGAATTTTCCTTCCTGTTGTTCCTAAAGCATCTTGTTAGAGTTTACCACTATGCAAGCCTTAATTTCATTGAGGTTATAAGGCAAAATTACATTCTATGCAGTCAAGCACAGTAAAGAGAGAAGCTTTTGCTTGGACATTCCTTGTTCCCACTTTCAGCAAACTACTTGAATTATACAAACGATAAGTATTTTCTCTGAATCACTCTGTAGTCCAATCATAATTGAATGTTTTTTTTCATTTTTCTAATAATTAGAACATTTTATTCTTGCTTCTTTCCATTGCAGTGAGAACAGTTAACAATAGGATCTGTCAAATGTATAACTAATTTTTTGAGATCTAAAAAAACCTTGAAAAGGACATAGTAGCATATTTATAGAGAAAGAAACCAAAAATGGCAAAATGACTGCATAGGTTTCCCACAGAGTTAAAATTTCTTGGTAGGTCTCTTCATGCTCTTTTAGATATTTTGTCTATTTCTAAAAGGAAACGCACAAGTTGTGAATGTGATATACCTGAGTGCTTGGAGTTCTGAAAGGTTGAAGCCCTTAAGTGATTGGTATTTTTATATCATGCTTATTTTAGCTGTGTAAAGAAAGCAATAAAGACTGTTGCTAGGAAGAAATAATAAAATACTGGGAAAAAAGTTGTTAAAGTTAATATTTTATTACAACTGTAAATAAACATTTAATTGCAATAATGTTTAACTTTAGGGAGTACTATCATGCCAAATTATTTACTAGTATAAAAGATTTATTTTTGATAGGTAATAAATGCTTTTGTAATTTCTTTTGATAATCACTGAATTTGAAATAAAACATGTGTAATCACTACCAGACAAAATGTATCAAACATTGTTTACTGTAACAAATGTCAGTATCTCAAAAAGAACAGTCTAAAGTGCATTTAAGTCATGGTCCACTTCTGCTGTTAGATGATACTGTAAAAGGAATGTTTATGTGACAACTGACCTTCTTCTGATGTTGCTGCTTCTTGTCTTGCAAAAACAAAGCTGAGCTTTGAATACAAATGTGTGAAACCCTGCTTAACTGCCCAGTAATTTCAGGCACTTCTCATTCTATGAACAAGTGTACAAAATGTTGAGAGGTCCTGGAGATGCTGAAAAATGACAAAAGCTTTCATTCCTGTTTACATAGGGAATGCAATCTTTTTATTCTCCCTCTTTAATTTATACAATTCCTTTTAAATATTTTACACAACTGATCTCCAAAACTTTGAATCTTCTATTCAGAATACCAAGGGATTGTTTACCTGACATTATTTTCCCTCCTGCTTTAAGATGCATGCTATTGGTGATTTTGTTAGCTAAATTTTCATTTAAGCAGTGTAGAAAATCAGAACTGAATCGAAATTATTCAGGATAGAGTTCTAGAAGGCCTGATTAGCACCTGTGGGACTCCAGTGAGGTTTATGCTCTCCAAATTTACTTTAGCAGAGGTACAAACAGGAAAAGAAGAAAACACTGTTTGAGTTTTCCCTCACCAAGACAATGGAAACAAGACAAAATTTAAGGAAACATGCCAAGTCAACTTCAGAGAGTATCTGTGTGTACACAATGTGTACTCTGCACAAATTATTGGATGCAGTGCCAATAGTTTTCTTTGTTGATTTTGTGTGTCTCTGCATTTTTTTTAACCAATTTTATTCTTTGTTATTCCTTTCTGTACAGAGCCAAACCTTCATCTGGATTTCGAAGCACTTGTTTAGTTGACTAAAAGCTGCAGTTAAGCTCATTTGAGAAGTGATATGATTAAAAGACATCAGGTTTGGTCAGTTATGTGCTGTCAGTTTTCAATGCCTTTTCAAAAGGACAAACAGGGTGGAGGACAAGTTCTTTTTTGATGCATGAAGCTGAGAAAAAATCCTAGAATGTATCCTATAGAACTAAAAGAAAGGCATGCATGCCTATGTGGATAAGCATATGTAGAGAAAGGGGGTGATAGACTGGGACCTGACTTTCACTGCCATGGATGCCTGTACTTGAACAGTGCTTTTATGGATTGATTGGGCCAAATCTAATCATAGCACATTTGAAATCTGCCTTCTAAAAAATTTATTTATTCAAGAAATTGCTCAATGTTTTTTAGTGATTGATAAACATTTCCCTAGTCCACAGAGAACTTCTAGAAATGTTCCTTTTGGATTACATTAAAAAATTAAATAGCTTGTAAGTGGTAATTCAGTCTCATATAATTTGTGATCCATCCTGTTTCCCGGTTCAGATGTCTCAATTTAGCATAAGTAGCAAGAACTAACAGCAGTATTTCTAGGGCTTTGCAGTGGTGACAATGACAATACAAAGACAGGAAATTTTGATCATATTAGGACATTTATAATTTGTTTGTGTAGCAAACTTTATCCTTAAATATATATATATTTGTGCTGACTGCTGTTATATTGATTTTGAACATACAACAAATAGGTGCAGTTGTTTTGTAAAACCTAAAGTATAGTATGACATCGTTGCTTTAGTAACAAAGCTCAGGACAAATATAATTTCAGGAAGCTTCTGAATATTTATCTACAAGGTTTCCAGTATCTGTGTCATTCTCCACAATGTTTCCAGTATCACATTGGCAAAATATCTGGATTAAAATTCATTGGGGTTTTTCTCATTCTGATTTATGCTTTCATTGATCTACTGCTCCATCACAAAAGACATTCTCCATGCTGATGACATTTGCTGAGTTCAATCACATTTTCTAAACTATCATGAGATATCAAATAATGCCTGCCAAATCTCTGACCTGAGATTTAAAGAAAAAACAGGTTTACTGCTGCAGAGTTCTATTTTTTATCCAAAAAATGGATTACAAAATTATTTTATATTTATTTTTCATCCTTTGTCTTCAAAAGTAACTTTTTTTTCCTGTCGTTTAATCCGTAGGAAACGTTACAAAAAAGACTGTGTCAGTTATTTCCATTTCAAATATTAGGGTGAGTGATTATACCTCCAAGTGTTTGTAAACCTTCTATTATTACTGCACTTAAAAAACAGCCACTAGCAAAATGTTGGGGAGGAGACAAATAAAATGCAGTGGAAAACAACTGAATTAACATTCTGATTTATGCTCTGTAACATTTATATTCTTTTCCTCTAAAAAACAAACAAACAAAAAATCCATCCAGATCTGACAAATGATCAGACTTATTTCTTTATTTTTATTTGGTCAGGAATGAATTTTGTGAATGTCCTAGATTATAAAACTTCTTATTTATTAAAATTTACTTTGTGTGCAGGATTGCAGCACAGATTCCAAGCAACATTAAGTCTAGGTAGCCCCTAGCTATTTGGTTTACTTTAGGCAGTTTTTATTTGGTGGTTGCTTTGTTTTTTTCCCTTAAACCTTTTTTGAGATGCAGCTGAAATAATTCTCGTTCTGCTAAAAAGGACAAAAAAGTGACAGCTCTTCAGAAGTCCTAAGCTGTCTTGCCCCACATTCAATACTCCAGCCTTTTCTGCTCAGTCAGTGACTGGATACTTAGGAAAAGACATGGAAGAGTAGTCATTTTTAGCTTCCAGTGAAAGCATTTTTAGCTTCTTTGTGTCTCTTCACATTCTAGAAGTGACATGCAAGTTTGGTGCTCATTAGTTCAAGTTCTGTTACAAGCTCCTATTTATGTAGAAGTTTCAGTTTGAAGCAGCCCAGCACTGCAACAGAAAAGAACTGACACTTTTAAATACCTGTGCACTGACAAAACTGTGTAGTGAGGAAGACGAATGAGAAAGCAACAATCTGCATTGGACTAGTAAATGCAAGGGTTCAGCCAGCTTTAGCATTCAAAATTATTCTTAGAAAAATAAAATACAAAGAATAATAAACTTTCAAGACACAAATTAAACACTTCTTTTCTTCTTCTTTTTTTTTTTTTTCTCTCCCTGAAAGAGTACATGATGATTTATGGCTTGGGCCAATGTGAAGAACAAAAGTTATATTGCTTATTGGCCAAAATCTTGACTTTTGGCTCAGTAAGCATCTTGAACCTGCACCCTTCCTATACTCAGATTAGAGGACAGCAGGGACATATTGGCTCTTAGTCACAAAGGCAGCTCATGACACTGCCTGCTGGCGTGCCAGTGCCTGTCACCCCTCAGTTTTGATTTGAGCCAATCGCCACAAGCATATGTCTCTGCTGGCAAACAGCATATCCCATCCAGAAGGCACCGGCTGCTGGTGCCCTTCAGCCCTCTCCCAAAACAGCCTGGCAGGCTGTGTGCTTCTTGTTTGAGCTACCTTGCCAGTGTGAAGGCTGTACTTTTGGGTAAGGAAATCAGGATTTCTTCCGGTTTTCTCACCTGGTAAAGGGTTCAGATCAAGGCCAGGAGTTTTTTCCCTTTGAATAGCCCTTTGTTTAACATCAATCTCAATTAAAATACGAGTTTGGCAATACTAACATAGCAGAACTGTCTTTTGAATGCCTAAAATGCACTTCAGGAATGTCATTTTCATTTTAATATAAGACTGGTTTCTCCTATTAGTCTGTGCAATACAGTAAATACAAATTGTAATAACATTCAGGATGTCAATCCCAATAAATGTAGAACGGAGTAGCCTCCTATATTTTTATCTCATTTAAAGTGATATTCCTTGTAGATATTCTGCTATAATTATGTCCTAGTAACAAGAAAGTGGATATATATTCTGTCTTTCTGTAGTTATTAAACAATGAAAGTCAGTCTGACAATGAGAACATTCTTGAAAGGCTCTAAAGGCCTGTACTTCAAATGCTCCTTGAAGAAGACAAGACACACAGGCAGGACATGCAGAAGTCCCTTTTGATTCTTTGTGGCAACTACAGGTGTTGCATGCAACAGATGTAAATAAGAAACTGTTTTCCATATAGAAAGAGTTCTTGAGACTGAAAAAGCGTATCAGGTCTAAAGTTAAATTTTTTGTAAGTGTCACTTATGTCTTTTAACTATCACCCTCTCAACGGGAACAATGTATATTTAAAAGAGGAGGTGTTTCATCTTCCCATGCAAAACAACTTCTTGTAAGTAAAGGTCAAAATGAGTAATTGTAATAAGTCTTCTTTTCCCATGTTTTGAAAACCAATAAATTTATCACTCCCCCCAGAAGAGATAGACCCTTTCCACACGTTGTTTCAAGTAACTAACATTTTGTATGAAAAATCACAGAATTCTGTCTCTGACATGAATGTTAATTGACAAGCCAGCTGTCTGATTTCTCATTTTCCTTTCCCTCACAACTTTAAATTTCTGTTTTAAACATATGGCTGGATTTTTGAAGTCCTGTCCCTTTTTTAAGAGCATGAAACTTGGATATTATCAATGTAGCACGTTTCCTTGATGTTTCATTAATGTGTAAGAATATTTCTTCCTAATTTCATATATCCCTTTTGATATACGTGTTTTTTTTAAAACCCCATATCAAGAAATCGTGTTTTTAATGCCAATTTAAATAAAACAAACAAAAAAATCCCCAAACGAAACAAAACAAAAAAACCCCCCAACTCTGACTCTTCTGATTGCTATGACAAGTGTGTCTGTCTGGCTCAGCAACTAAAAGACCATTTAAAACATTTACTTTTGTCTTTACATGGACTTTAAATATCAGGATTTTGGAGCTGACGTAATGATATTCAAATGCACATGATTAATGAATAAATAATATAAGAATCTCGTGGAGTAATAGTAAATATCAAATAATATGGGAAGCTAAATTTACTTAAAATCACAGACTTGAACGTGGCTTCAGAGGAAGAGCCCGTGTCCAAACTAGAATGATTTATACTCGTGTCACTGCTGATTGATGTTTGTCTAGTTTGTTCTTGAAACATCCAATGACTGCTTATGAGAATGTATCTGAGGCAGTGTCAAAAACCTTATTAAAGTCAAGATATATGGCCTCTTTCATGTCTAAAAAAACCTGTCATATTATGGTATTGTAAAACGAAGGTAGATTATTGTGACCTGAATTATTTTAGATACGCATATTGAATTTAGCTAATCTCTTTTTTATTTAACAGCTATTTACAGAAAGAGATCTTGCTTCTATTTTTCTGGGCATAGCAATTTGGTTCTCTGGACTATAATTCCACAAAATCTTTCTTCCTCTCTTTGCAACTCCCTAACTCACTTTTAAATTCTCTAGTATTTTGGAAATTAGTCATCCTCCACAGAGTCTCATAGATAAGCAAAACAGTAAATTGTTTTTTACTCTGTGCTCACAAATTAATGGTAGATTTTTTTCTGCATGTGATTAGTAACCTCAACCAATTTGCACTTCCTGTATGCTTGTTTATGCTTTAACTCAATGAAGAGCTCAAACACATGGTTGCTGCATGATTCTAATAGCTACTTTTAAATGGTTTTATCTAACTTCTTCATTGTGGTGTAGCACAGAGTAGTAAATTCCACTGTGAAAACTGTCGTATTTTTCTCCCTCTATTCATTAAAATTGGAAATTTTTCAATGTCAGCCACACTCTGCACAACATATTTCAAAATATATCTTGAAATGTGCTGTCCTTTCGTACTCAATACTGATCTTTTAGTCTTTCCTGAAATATATTTTATGAATCAAAATAAAAGTTAAAGAAAGGAGTTAAAGGACCCAAAAAGAAAGAAAACATTATCTTTTAACTCAAAGAGTCATAGAATAGTCAGAGTTGGAAGGGAACCACAAGAATCACTGAAGTCCAACTCCTCACCCTGCACAGGACACCCCAAGAGTCACACCATGTACCTGGGAGCATTGTCCAAACACTTATTGAGCTCTGTCAGGCTTGGTGCTGTGACCACTTCCCTGGGGAGCCTGTTCCAGGGCCCAACCACCCTCTGGGTGAAGAACCTTTCCTGAATGTCCAGCTTAAACATCCCTAGACACAACTTTAGGCCATTCCCTTGGGGTTTGTCACTGGTCACCAAAATGAAGAGATTAGTTTCTGCGCCTCCTCTTTCCCTCATGAGGAAGTTGTAGACTGCAATGAGTTCTCCCTTCAGTCTCCTCTTCTCCAGACTGGATCTCAGCCACTCCTCCCATGGCTTCCCCTCTAGCCCTTTCACCATCTTCATAGCCCTGCTTTGGACACTCTCTGGTAGCTTTGTATCTTTCTCATATTGCAGCATCCAAAACTGCACACTGTACTTAAAATGTGGCTGCACCAGCAAGAGCAGAGTGGGACAATACCTCCCTCAACTGGCCAGCCATGCTGTGCCTGATGCCCCCCAGGACAGGGCTGGCCCTCCTGGCTGCCAGGACACTTCTGACTCACACTCAACTTGCCATTGACCAGGACCCACAGGTCTCTATCTGCAGTGCTGCTCATCATCTCCTCACTCCCAACTCTATATGTACATCCAGGCTTGACTCAGTTGCAATTATTTTGGCAGAGGCACAAACACAAGAAGATAAATTTAATTTTGCTTTTGACAGTATTCTTTATAAATATTGAGTGTTCTGAATTTGATCATAGAACTATGTTGCTGTTATCATTCCTGTTTGAAGTATTGCTTAATATGTCCAAGTATATGCAAAATCAAGAAGGTAATGGAGAATGGTTGATTTTATTTTTTTTATTTCCATCTGGTTTAAAAAAGGCAAATTATCAGAAGATACCTCTGCTATGTTAGTGGAATTTCAAATTGAGGATTTGTGCTATTTCATCCTTTCTTTCATAGACAACAAAACAAAAATAAAAGACTGCTATCCAGTCATACCTGAAGAAAGTGATGGTCTACGATCTTTGAACAAAATATAAAGCCATTTTGTTTGAATATTGAAGGTAAGTGAAGTTGTGTGAGTGTGCTCAGTCTAATCACCTTCATTCTAAACAAGGACAGAAGGGATAGGAGTCAATGAGCACTGCAGGAGGAGCTACTAATCTTGTGGCTACAGTTAGCCACCTGACATCCTGACTAAGAAGTGCAGATCCTCAGTAAGCTACATAAGAGATAAATACAGACTTATCAGTCAAAGTATGAAATCAAAAGGACTCTGGATACTTTGATACATGCTAATTAGAGAAAAAATACAGAGTGTAATCTTGTCATCAAGTGCTGTAATTCTGTCAGATCTTAGAAGTGAAGCGTAATTGGGCCATGATAGCACTGGCTGATCTGCATGAAGGGGAAAATTAAGGTCAGGAGGAGTGGTTTTGTTAGTGACACTCTTTCTTTTAGTATAAGGTTAATACTTCACCACTCTTTCACTTGGGAAGGTGAAAATATTTTCATTTTAAAGGCCTACCAAGTCATAAAGAACAGCCAGTTGCCTCCTTCCTAGATAAAATAAATTTGTTTTCCAGAAGTGTGTATAAAAAGACTTATATACCTGTAAAGCAAAAAACATACACTCCTTTGGGAATTTTGGGGTTTATAGGTTTGCTGTGCACTGCTCTGAAGCTTGTGAGAGAGCTTTCTGAGTTTTCCTCTCAGTGGAAGATATTTCATCCTTTTGGCACTGCAGTAACATCTCTCCCTAAGTTCATGAAGCCCCTACGATGGCATGCAGTGCAAAGAATCAGGGGATGGTCAAAATGTCACCGTGCCCTGCTTTTAGACTCTTCTGCTGATGTGAGGGAATAATTATACTGTATATACATGGAGCACGTAGATGCACCTGTATAAGAACATGAATGTATGTGACATACATATATAACACAGCAGTCTGTTCTATGTATAGAGGTTTATTTGATAAGGTGTGGAGGAGGGAAGAAAGGCAAGCAAAATTTTCACTGCTTATATTAAAATAAGTAACTCTTTTTCTGCTTAGCTGATTCACTTCAGAGTTTTTCCTGCCCAGCTGCTCAGGGTCTTCTGCTTCACTCACTCCACTCTTTTAAGAATGTCTTGCAGATAATTTTTGTATTCCATCTCTTTCTTGGAGTTCTCCAAGTTTTTTTGGTTTGGTTTGGGTTTTTTTTTTTTTAATTCAATCTTTCTCCATCAAATCCTCTTCATGAAAAAGCCTCTTTGAAAGCAAGCTTGCCATCACTCCTCCTTGGCTGGCTTAATAGCAACTCCTTGATTAAGTG
Source organism: Pachycephala philippinensis (assembly GCA_013397055.1). Lineage (NCBI taxonomy): Eukaryota > Metazoa > Chordata > Aves > Passeriformes > Pachycephala > Pachycephala philippinensis. Next base: position 65,853 of record VWZT01000004.1, read on the forward strand.
AAGGATGGGAACCCACACTCCCTAGTGAATCACTGCCTGTATCTCATAGAGAATCTGTAGATGTATCACAAGGAAAACATTCTTGATAACTGAGTAAGATTGATGAAGTAAGACCACTACCATGAGACAAGACACAAACACATTAATTTGGCACAGTTTAAAATGCTTTTGATCACTCAGATAACACTGTGAGAAATACACACAAAGACAGATAAATATAGATGATATGCATACAGATGATATACACATAGGTGATACAGAGATGATAGATAGATAGATAGATAGATAGATAGATAGATAGATAGATAAAAGCTATTGAAAACTTGCTGAGTAATAAGAAATTAAGGCTTTTCAGTATTATATTTGCCTTAAAATTCAGTATGTATAAGTAGCACAGATAAGTAACTGGCTATTTTCGTAGTAAAATTACAAGCTTATGCTTATAGAGGTAAAATACCCCTAGCTGAGTTCCTTGCGATGCAGCACAAGACTAAATGCTGATCTACTGACCAGTGTAATATTTTTTACATGAAAATGGATAATTTTGTATTCATTCCAGAACATTTGAAAAAATAATCACTACCTATATAAAGTCCCTCCTAAAAAGGAAATTATATGACGTACTCCTCGGTTTTTATATTCTGGCTGAAGATACAGATTTTTACTCTTTTTTTTTTCCTTCTTTCATGACCAATGACACATTTCACTGGAGAAGAAAAAGGTGCTTTAAGTTGTTCATAAGCTTTTAGATTCAAGTGCAAAATGCACCAGATGAATGCTGTTTTGTTAATTATTTTCCTAACATTATTCAGTAGCCTTCTATACAGCACCGTAATTCTTTCTGGCTGTCATTCCATCTTCAAACCATGAAAAATTTTACATTCTATTCTTAAGGTACACAGTGTGGTGAAAGATGGTCTTCTGTGATACATGTGGAGTAGATCTGGAAGAATCCAAAGATACTTGGTATTTCCTGAGCTGTATTTTTATTTAAAAAAAAAGTCTTCCCTGGTTGACTTTAGTTTTATCAAAACAATTTATTCAACTTTACAAGTATTCTGTTTCCCTCCATTCCTGACATGAGTACGGCAACTATTAAAGCAAATCTTATGACTAAAGTTCAGTTTATAATTTTTATGATAACCATTATAGAATAAGATTAAATTTCTCTTTTCTGTTCTAACTTTTCAGTGCTAAAAAGAGTAAAAAGCAGTAAAAGCTTATTTTTGTCATTAAAATGAGTAGATATAATCCCAGAAGTAGTGCAGTGAATAAGAAGGTATAATTTTTAAACAGTAAGTTTTATGATTATCACATTTCTCATTATTACTATCTTTAAGGATAAGAACAGATTAAAAGACTGAAAACACAGGAGAAAGCACTGTACACTGTAACATTTTTATGCAATTTAATATGATCTAATCTCTACCTTTGGTCTCTAGAAATAAAAAGAGTGATATCTTTAAAATCATGCCCTTGTAATCTGCATTTTAACTAAATTATATTTTTGGTTCACAAGACATTCTCTATTTTATCCTGAAAACAGATTATTTTCATGTTAATTAGGTTCTCAGTGCATTTACTATGGAAAGAGAAACCAAATTTTTATAATATTTTCAATATAATTAAAGTAGACCTTCATTCCTTACTTCAGACAATATGCCCCAATTAGGAGACCAGCAGTGTGACTGTATTAAAAAGTCAAATCCAAGACCCCCCAAATGACAGGAAAAATTAAATAACTAAATTATGAACAATGATTGGACTGAGGTAGTTTCTACAGTTTGTAAAGATTTTGAGTGCTTAAAGTGAGATTGAGACATGATTCAATTACTTGATATCAAATTATGACCCCACAAACTCTTTATTCCAATACAATTTTATACTATCTTGTTTGTCATAGCTAAGTTCTTTTTTCAGAAAATTTCTAATACTGCTTCAGAAACATGCTCAGAACAGCCACAGCCTCAACAATACTAAAATGTTTGACATTCACATCAGTTTTGCACACCATTGAGATAAAAAATACTATTCTTTTAATTTTTTCCTCTGTTTTGGGGCTCAGTCTGTATTAGGTGCTAATAAATCACCTCTAACATAGACTAACATGATTGATTTCCTCATAAACATGTCTTAAATCTGTCTTAACTTTTAGGCACTGTTAGAGAAGTGTGTGATTCTGAACTTTTGTATAATAGCCTAGTTGTTAGGGAATTTTTCTAGGAAATAAGAGAAGCATTGAAATGTTCATTTCTCCAAGTGCATTCAAACTACATCCTTTAAACTCCAGGACAGGGCCATAACCATGAGGGTCTAGTGGTAAAGGAAGAGAAGGGTCCAGTAAAGACATTAATGTTTCCTTCCACCGAGGAAAGAGTTGAATCAAAAAGCAAGAAAAAGCCTGTATGTAAAACAGCAAAGTCAAAAATTCTAAAACTGTCCTGAAAACAAAATGAACTTGGTAATTGCCGTTAACTACAGGTATACAAACATAATTGCCCATTATGTGAGAAGTATAAAAAAATGTTTTGATTTTCATGCTTCCTGAGAAACATCCTTTCTTTATAAACTAAGTGGAAATACACAATTTCCTTAGTCAAACGAAAAACCTCCCTAACTAGGGCCTTGATACAAGTCCAGGTGAAATTGTTCCCAACTCAGTAGGTGTCTGGAGGATGCCATAGATAGATGATGCCTAGATTCACTTAAGCACATGAGTTATCTCAAATAAATCAATGTGATTTCAGCCATTTCATAGTAGTGTTGGGTTTTTTTTCTTTAAAGGCAGGCTGCCCATCCACTGAAAAGAGGGTAAAATTCTGATCATTTTAGTAAACAGATAAGATTTATTGTAGTAAAGGTATCTTTAGCTACATATTTCAGATAATGTAAAGAAAGACTAATTTTCTACCAATAAACTCATTCTTCTATGAAATTCTGAAGGACAGTGCTAGAGAATGGACAAGTGAAAAAAAGGATATCTATATAGAGTTGTAAAAGAAACATATTTGCTCTCCACAACGATATTAGTGTTAGTAAACAATTTTAAGTGTACTAATCCCAGGGTCCCAAGGAATTCTCTTTATGAATGTAAAGAAAATGCTTAAAAAGCACAGTTACTCACAGTAACTAGTTACTTATTAAAATTTATGTCAGACACTCAGCTTAGAAGTTGTGCTTGCATATATATTAGCTGTAGTAGAGACCTTCTTAGTACACATTGCTCTCTGTAATGAAGCTTTAAACGTTCCAAGGTTCTATTTTTCATTTTAGGAGAACATTTTTCAATAGTATCTGGGGTTTGGGAGTTGGAGTTTAATTTGGAGGGGGATGAATTTTACTGTAGTGTTCTTGAGATAGTATTCTGCCCTGTAGAGCTCTGAAGAATTTCTCAATACTTCACATTTACATCCTTTACTTGCTTGAGAATCTTGTTAAAGGTTCTTGTCATGGTTTAACCCCAGCTAACGAAATACCACACTGCTTGTTCACACTCCCTTGGTGGGACGGGAAAGAATTGGAAGGATAAAAGTGAGAGAACACATAGGCTGAGATACAATCAATTTAATAGGGAAAGCAAAGCAAACTAGGGGATCCATTCACCACCTTCCATAGGCTGGCAGGTGTGCAGCCATCTCCAGAGAAGTCAGGCTCCATCATGCATCATGGTTACTTGGGACAACAAATGGTACCACTTTGAACATTCCCCCTTTTCCTTCTTTTTCCCCCCATCTTTATATACTGAGCATTGAGCCACACAGTATGGAATATCCCTTTGGTCATTGGGGTCAGCTGTCCCAGCTGCATCGCCTCACAACTCATTGGCACCCCCAGCCTACTTGCTGGTGAGACGGTGTGACAAGCAGAAAAGGCCTTCAATCTATGCAATCACCGCTCCAATTAAAACATCCATGTGTTACCAACACTGTTTTCAGCACAAGTCTGAAATATAGCCCCATACTCTTTACTCTATCCCAGTAAAAATCAGCACAGGCTATTTGCTCCCTTTTTTGGATCATAAATCCTGAGACCCAAATTTCACCAAATCAGCCCAAGTAAGAAGTAATTTGAAATCAAGAGTTTCAAATTACACAAGAAGTCCCTTTTTCTACAAGGGACTATAGATATTGTGAGCAGATCAGAAAATGAAGTCAGAAAAAATTTAAAATTATTTTAAATTTCAAATAAGGGAAGAAGATGAGTGAGACAGACAGTTCATGACATGGCAAAGATCTTCTTACAAAAATACTGTAAGTTCAGTTTTTTATCTGCTGAAATAAAGTGATTTTTTCTAAAATCAGGCTAAATAACAACAATCATATGCATTGTCTCCATGTCTCTAGCAATTCGTGGGAGCTTTACAGCTGCATTCTCTGAAGTGTAATAAGCTTTTTTGGTTAGGCGACATTCTCACTTCACTTGGATTTAGCACTGTTTAAGAATATTTTGAACTCCTTCATCAGCATAATTTCTAATACTTCCAGAAAAAAGTCAGAAATTTATAATTGCAAAATGTTTTAGAATTGGTTAGAAGTCATGTAAATACATCCGAAGACCTGGTGCACAAATGCTTATACCAGATGATGAACAAAAGAATTTTGCTGGAAGCTCATGAAAACTATTAACAGAAAAAAAAAATTAGGAATTTTCTAAAAAAGACCATGCATTTTTATTTTATGTTCTGACCGTGTGCACTCTTTCTGGACTGGAAACTTATTGCAGTTTTGGTTTTGACCATTATCAGTTGTGAAGACCTGTTTGATTGTTTAAAAATATGCAGTAAAGGAGCAGTGAAACAGGAGTTCAGCTCTCTCTAGAAGGCTGGACTTTATCAGCAGTAGGTAATGAATCTTGACAGTTAATCATATGGGGTTTTGTGTTGCTGAATATGCCTCTATCCTTATCTATTTATATACAGAGAGGGAATATAGTGTCTATTGTATGGTAATAATACAGTACACAGTGCTGCCTACAACTACAGTGTTTAGATAAAAGATAAATTAAAAGATAAAATATTTTAAAAGTTATAAGAATTTTTCATATAATTATTTATTAAGCAGTGAAAATTTAAATACTAGCAAGTACTATCTCTGTCCATGGTACTTTGGAAAATTTTCTGATAGGGAACAACTTGTCCTGTAATTCACTGCATAGGCATAATGCTAATATTTATGAAGAAAATAAATGTTACCTTTGAGCTATTACCTCTAAATATAATTATGGGCATTTTCTAGAGAGTTTGTTGAAAATTAGTCAGCCTGAGGCACTCAGGCTGAACAACTTTCACCTGAAAAATTAGTGCACACTCAATATTTCATAAAAATGCTGCAGAGGGCTTCCTTGCATTTGTTTCCTTTTTTTCTTTTTTTCTTGTTTTTTTCCTTTTTTTTTTTTTTTTACACAGATAATCATCTCTTAGATAGAAATAAATTATTCTTAGTCACACCATGCTTTTGGTTTTGTTGATCCAAGTGAAACTAAGTTTCAAAAAGTGCTGAGAGAGGTGTTCACTCTGCAGTTGGAGTATGAGTTTATAGAGGTGATTGAGCACTCTTCATGTTCCCCAGTAATGTGCTAAGATGCACTTTAAGTGGGAGTGTAGCTCTTAAAAAATACATACTTTGGAGCAGTGCAGTCTGCAGATTTAGATTTGGTGCACTGTGTATGTGCATGAGGTAAAAAACTAATAACGATGACAAATGAATGAATAAATTCTGTTGTTTTAGACATATCCTGCCTTTTCTCTGCCCAAAAAGTATGAAAGAAGAAAATAAAGATCTTAAGTTCTCTTTATTTATTGCATCCCATAGATGAGTCCACTCTAACAATAGAAATCCACAGTTCAGAAGGTGGACACAGAATTGAAGAATTGAATGAAATCTTACTGTTGTGAAACCAAAAACAACGGAAAACAGTGTTTGGATGAGCAACGCACAACTCAAGTTAGAAATCCTACAAGATTTTAAAACATTTCACCTTTTTTTCCAAAGAAGAACCTTACAAAATACTATGCAACTTCCAAAACTATTATCAAGAAAGACCATATGAACAGCAATGTACTTTCCAAAGCAGACAGGTGCCTTTTTTTTTTAATTATTATTTCTGGAAATTTGATTTAGGCTTCAGTTTTTCAAATATATATGCAAATATATATGGCTTTTTTTTCCCATATCCCAAATTCCTTTTAAACCATATTACCTTCCATTTCAGCCTTTCCTTTCTAGTCTCAGTATGTTCATCACAGAATTTAAAAAGGTTATTGAATAACTTATTGTTTAATTAACTTACTATTATATGCTAACAAGTTATTAGAATACCTTACTAAAGGTAACAACAAAAGTAGAATCTAATATAAAACCATTTTAGAGCTGGGCACTGTACAATTGTCCATGAAATACCTAATTTTGGTCTGACTTTATTTTGCCACGTTGTTTTCCATTTAATAAACAACAGTGTAACCTCTCTTTTCATCAGAATAAATTCACTGTTCTTATTTCTTATTTTTAGGCTTGTTTATCATTCAAAGCATTGCAAATGAAACTGTAAAACTGGAGATGCTTTTGTTTCTACAGAAGTAAGCAGTCCAAAAAAATATTTTGGATGTCTGCAATCAATCTGGAAATCTCAGAAGCAAGTCTGATACCATTATTAAAGGTTCTGTTTGATGTCTGGCAGCTAGAGTAAGGAAAGAAATCTGCCTTAAATATTAGCTCCTAGTTTCTGCTACAAGCAGGCATTTGAAAGAGTGGCTTTGAAAAAAGCGAATACACTAGCTTCTACGCAGTGTTAACATGAAGCTATAAACCAAAAGCAAGTACTTAAATGCTGATTAAGGTCAACATTCACTTTGTATCTGTTCTTTCCCTGAGGGTGAGTCTATATGTTACCAACAAACATGAAACAAAAAGGAAATACTTCCAAATTTTTCAATTATTAAATGATGGGTGAATATGTATCACTTATAAAATAATTCAGCATACTTGACATTGCTTCCCCAACAGGATACTTATCATTCATCTCTATCTCTGTTAGAGTTGGTTGAGTTTGGGTTTTATTGCTCTGGTTTGGCTTGGTTTATTTGTTGGTTTGTTTTTTTTCTTTTCAAACATATTTATCTTCATTTCACATGTCTGTGTCTATATATATTCTGTACCAGTGATGTGGAAGGTAGAATTGTGTTAAAAGCATAGGTGGGTGAACAAGGCCTTCCTGCTTGGCTGGATGTCCCAAAATGTTGCTATGGAAACCATCAAATCCTGTCTTTCTAAATAACCGTATAAGTACATTTAAGAGAAAGAAAGACAGAAAACCCCAAAACCTGCTAAAAAAAAAATCTCTAACAGTCTTTGCTACTCTGTTTTCATGTCTGTAAAAAGATTTTGCAACAGAAAATCCTTTCACTTTATATAAATGAAATTCAATCAACAGTTCACCATAAACACTGCTAGATAAAGATGGTCAATGGATAAATTACACTTGCTAAAACCAATTGTCCTGTGTTCTGTCTCACATATTTCAGTCAATAGATTTCCTAATCATAGAGGAAGTAAGCTTCGAAGGAATAGAAGGTTTTTGCATGACTTCTCAGGAACTAGGAAATGTTAAACTCTGGACATAGAGAACAGAACAAAAGCACAAAAACCTTTTAAACTTTAAACAATTTTTTTTTAGTTTTAATCATATTTTATATTTTTATATTTCTAGAGTGCTCCTTTTTAACTTCTTTCAAACCTTTAATGTGCTTCCTACCTTTCAAGAAGTATCTTTACAAGGTGTGTATTATATGTCTCCTACCTCCATTTTAAAGCATTCACTATCTATTTACCAGCTATTTTTGTTTTACGACCTCTTTCAGAAGATTTCCTTTACTAAAACAACAAGTGCTAAAAGTGCTAGAAGTTTAAACGAATCTTCCTGTCCTTTAATGAAATGAGAAGACTCATCTGGGAGACAAGTTTTATTGAAGTATGGAAAATTATTTAAAGACTTCAGCTATTTTATTTTTCGGCAGCTTCCCATTTTTTAAGTTCACTGTTTCTGCTGGTGGGGACTATGCCCAAACTAGACATGCTCTTCAGCTGCTTTAGTGTAAACTGTGTTATTCTTCTGTTATCTGCATCTGCTGGCAGATTAGACTAAGACATGAGCTCGGTTCTGAGGTCAAGCTGTAGATTGACATTCACATATGTGTTCTCTGCTGAAAAAATCATTGGGGAATAAAGATGGTCTTTTCAGACAAAATTGTGCAAAGAATTTTGAACTGATATTTCCTAATTTCCACAACACAATTTGCTGGTCTGATTTGTTAAGGGATGAAAGTGAAGTAGCAAGATTCACTTCTCAGTTACCTCAATTGATGCTCGTTGAGCAGTTTAATAGGAAAGGAAAAGCTGTGCATGAACACGAAGCAGAACAATTCACTTCTTTCCATGGGCAGGCAGGTGCTCAGCCATATCCAAGAGAGCAGGGCCCTACATGTAACAGTAACTTGGGGAGACAATCACTCCAAATGTTCTCCCCTTCCTCCTTCTTCCCCCCACTTTATATACAGAGCATGATGTCATATGGTCTGGAATACCCCTTTGGTCAGTTGGGGTCACCTGTCCCGTCTGCGTCTCCTCTCAACTTCCCAAGCACTCCCAGTCTCCTCCCCAGCATGGCAGTGCAAAAAGCAGAAAAGGCCTTGGCTCTGTGCAACCCCTGCTCAGCAATAACAAAAACATCTCTGTATTATCAACCCTGTGTTCAGCACAAATCCAAAACACAGCCCTATACCAGCACTGTGAAGGAAATTAACTCTACCCCAGCAAAACTCACTATCTGCAAAGTTTTATTCAAGATTTAATTTTAATGTTTGTTGTGAGTTGATATTGGCTGGTAGCCAGACACCTAGATAGTCGTTGTGTCACTCGTTCTCAACAGGACAGAGGGAGAACTTAACACAAAAATACTGCTGGGTCAAGGTAAAAACAGGGAGATCACTTCGCAGTTACCATCATGGCCAAAACAGATTCAGGCTTATGAATATTAATTTAACTTTTTGTCAATTAAAAGTAAAGTTGAATGATGAAAACCAGACATGAACTAAAATGCTTTTCCCTACACCCCCCATCCCTTTTCCCAGGTTCAGCTTCAACTCCTTCATCTCCGACTCCTCTACTTCCTTGCCCCCGAGCAAGCAGGAGCAGAGGGATGGGGAATGGGGAGCTGCGGTCAGTCCCTTGCAGCTCCTCTCTGCCGCTCCTTCCTCCTCACACTTTTCCCAGGTGTTTCCCTGAGGCCGCAGGGAAACCCTTGCTCCGACAGGGTCCCTGCAGGGGCCGCAGGTCCATCCCTGCCGGGTCTCTCCCGCCTCCGTGCCTGCTCCCGCTGTCCCCTCGGGGCTCGCAGGGCTGTTTCCCGCACGGTTCCCTGGCTCAGCCCTTTGCCCTCCCTTGCCCAGGCTTTCCCCGGGGCTCTCGCCCGCCCGCCCGTGGCTGAGGGGCTCAGCCGTGCCCTGCGCTGGGGCCGCTGCAGCCGCTGGCACCGCCTGGGCCCGGCCCGGGCAGCACCGGCACAGCCCCAGCGCCAGCACCCTGAGTAAGTAACAGTCAGTATTTAAAAAATTAAATTCCATGAGAAAACAGAGAGGGAAGGAAAGTCCCAAGCACTGTAATGTTTTCTTTGTGCTGTCTGTATCACAGAAAGAACTGTGGAAAGAGAAAACCAGCCTTCATCTGATTCGTTCTGAGTACTGTAATGCCATTTTTGTGATTATAGACAAGCCTGGGATAAAGAGCAGTGCTAGAGTCAAAATGACAATTCTTTCATAAAATATTTTACCTTTTCTTCATTTGGTACCCTTTTCAAATAGCTAAAACATAACTGTTGCTGACCCAGACAGTTTAGATGTTGAAGTCAGGAGATGATATCTAGTATAAAATATGCAAATAAAATTAATTATTTCAACGATCAATGGTTCAAGAATCCAGACACAAATCACCAAGGCTCACTTCAAACTATATCTGACCTTTGCAAGTCCACAGAATTGCAGGAAGGTTGGGGTTGGAAGGCTTCAGAGGAGATCCCCTGTTGCAGCTCTCCTGGGCAAAGCAGAGTGACCTAGAGCAGCTGGCTGTTGGGTTTTTTAATATCTCCAAGGACAGAGACAGCTGGTCTCTGGGCAGCCTGTTTCAGTGTTTGACATCCTTCCTGCTAAGATATTCATACACACTGATGAGGTTCCCCCAAGTCTTCCAACCAAAAGGTTCCAGCCTTTTCAGTCACTTCTCAGATAACTGATGCTCCAAACCCTTTTCATCATCATGGACCTCCCCTGGACTCGCTCAGGTATGATCACGTCTTTCTCACACAGAGGAACCCACAACTGGACACACTGCTGGTCTGATCAGTGCTGAGTAGACAAGAAGGATCACCTCCCTCCACCTTCTTGTGACACTTGTCTTCCTAATGAAGCTTAGGATGCTATTGGCCTTCTTTTACGTAACAATAGTTTCTAGTAAATGGTCCATGGTGACCCCGAGTCCTTTTCAGAGTTGCTTTCCGGTTATTCATCCTTGGTGTAGGACTTGGCTTTTCCCATTTTTGAACCTGACAAGGCTCCCATCTGCTTATATCTTCAGCCTGTCCATGTCCTTCTGAACAGGAGCATAGCCATGTGGCATTATCAACCACTCCTCCCTCTTTTGTGCTCTCTGCAGATTTTCTGAGTACCCACGATCCCAACATCCTGGTTGTTAATTGTCTTAAGTTACAATATAAGATGTAACCAA
>VWZT01000005.1:0-65711 GCA_013397055.1 Pachycephala philippinensis
ATAAATAAATAAATAAATACAAATTAACTGAATGAATAGAATGAAAAATCCTCAAGTCTTTTGGGATAATCCTGACTGGAAGTGGTTTAGAAGCTGTGATTTTGCAGGACATTAATCTTGTTCTGCTCAGTGTTGGAAGAACCTGTGTGAGTTCGATTGTTATATACATTGAGAAGTTTTATGCTGATCATATGGGGCTGTGCTTTGGGTTACAGTGTGGAAAGTGTTTGTCCTGGAAGTAGCTCATAATGATTTTTAATTTGACTGTTTATCATGGATGTCTTTTCCAACTTTGATGATTCTATGATCCTATATATATAGAGGTTTTGAGGAAGATCTAGAATGCTTTCTGCGACTGGGATTATTAAGGGAGGTTTTATGTGACTGCCTAGTTCTCCCCTTCTCATAGGTCTGCCAGGGGAATGATTTTCTAAAGGAACAACAGCTGTGTAGATGAATACAGTCATGTGAGATATTCTTTTTGTAGGGGTTAAGAAGGCAGCCTGTGCTATAGCAAAGACCATTTACAGTGAATCCTGACCTATCTGGTGGTGTACCACCCAATGTGGCATTTTTCCATGTCTGGGCATCAGCAGAGGTCCTGGTTTCCATCCAGATGAGGGAGGGAAAAGGAGATCCCAAGTTCTTAACTTATGAGACTTCTTCAAGGAGGTGGAGAAGGGCTCCATAAGCCACAGGCAGTAGCTGTTTACCGCGTTTCAGTCTCTGAGTGGCCCATAGCTCACCAGCCAAGCTGCTTCTCCCTGCACATTTTCAGGAGCTGCACAGAGCTGGGAGCCAGCAGTGCCAAGTCATGGGAGAGGGCTTTGGCTAAGGGAATTAGCTGCCTCTGTTGCTGAGATCCAGCCACCCCAATCTAGACTATTATTTTGATAAGCTGCATTACTAGGAGAAAGGTAAAAACCCTTCACAAAGGATAGAGCCCAGTATATAGTGAACTCAATATACTTACCTTGGATATGCTTATTTAAAGGTTATGCTTTCCCTATGGATCCCAAAGATCACCAGTGACTTTCCTGTGTCCCAGTGTCTCTCTTCATTATCATGTTTTGCTCAAACTCAGTGGACAAAGACTTGCCAGTGTTTGAGGGAAGAAATCTGTGGGACAGGATTAATCTTCAACGTTCTTAGGATGAGGCTTAAAATTGTCTGAACTTTTGACATTCTCTGCAAAGGACCTAAATAAGAATTGATTTGCACAGCTTTCAGTGGCTTTCATTACAGCAAGAAGTGGGCGCTTATTCTTGTTGTTACTTGAAGCCTAAAGTTTATTGAGTTTCTGGTATGGAAGGTTAGTTCTATTTTGGCAGGAGTTTCTCTTGGCCGCTTTTCAAATAGGTACCTCAAGATGCTGTCAGAAGATAAATGACACCCCTGGTGTAAAATCCAATAGAATTGTAAACAAATCTATCTATCTATCTTTACAGTATTATGAACATGTATATGCATATAGTTAATATGCATGTATATATATATATATATTTACATTGCTTAGTCCTTTAGAATGTTGTAGTCATGGCCTTCTGTGGCTGGACATAGCGCCAATTGTTCTCTTTCACCTAGTTGTTTAGTTTTCACCTGTGAAGCTGATAGGATAAAACCCAAACACTCTTTATTCTTATTAAGCACAAGACATGATCATGTGGCGTACTTCAGGTATAGCCTCTCTAAAGTCAATGACAGTTTTGCTGTAGAAAGACTAAAACAAAACAGCTGCACAGTCAAAAACATGAGTAAGGTTGCGAAAAGTTTTTAGCTGATAATCAAAGGAGGGGCCAGTGCTGCTTAAGAAATCACAAACTTTCCTTTCCATGGGTTTTATATCAGTTTGTGTTCCTGTTAGCAGAAGCAGGCACGTTAAACCCCATCTGAAGGAGGCCCCAAATCTAGTTTTGGTTTGTGGTTTTTTGTTTGGTTTTTTTTGAGAGGGAGCTTCCTGTGGTGTTTCATCACAACCAGAATCATTGAACACAGCAGGGAGGAAGTGAGAAGTATTTCAGCTGGCTTTGTTGCAGGCTCTGTAGGTGAGCAGGGGACCTCCTCTTCACTGTGGACCTCCCCACCCAGGCAGGCTGCAGGGGCTGCCGAGCCAGGCACGTTTCCAGACGGCAGCGCTTTTGCAGCCTACCTTTGGGAGGAGGCCAGAAAGCCTGCACTTGACTTTTGGCCATAACAATCTGCAGACACAATGAATTCCACTTAGCAAGGGAAAAGGAGGAGTGCACTAAAAAACTTTTCTATAAAGTAGAATGGTACCTCTTAAAGCCTTACAAGTGACCTGCTAAGCTTTTCTTCTAAAGAAAGGAAAATATATATATATATTAAATAAGCCTGTTTCAGTATCCTAGTGCTGTAGGTAATGGGTTATACCTTTGCATTTCAGCTTTGTCCCTAGGTTATGAGGTATTTATGATGTTATAAGGTTTTTCAGGGAAGATATCCTAATGCAAATTGTGTTTGAGTTTCTGGAAGAGAAAGACCAAAATCCCCAAACTTGTGTGTTTCAAGGAGGCATTTCCTGGGGTTTCAGATTTGGCTTTGGTTGTTGGGGGATTTTATGTTGAGCTAAGATTTATTAATTCTAGGAAAATGTCCAGTGCCAAGCTCATTATCATTGTTATTACCTTAATGTTATTCTTTACACTTAGAAATTACTACCAGTGAAGGATGGAAAGGACAGAAGGGTAGGGTAAGGCTTGATTTTATTGATTGTATTTCCTCATTATGTACTTGGTTTTAATTGTGAGTTTGGGGGTGCATGTTAAACTATTTGTGAGAGTTTTAGTTTACTTTTTCAAACTTTGTGTAGTTGATGACACTCAAATTCATTTTCTGAAGTCATTATGAATTTAAGCATTTCATTGTACCACTAAGAGTGAATAGCTGTGTTGCAGTTGAATACACCAATATTCATTATAATTGAAGCCTTACACACAGAAGGTTGTATTACAGTATATCTGGGCATATATTATCCATGCTTTCAGAAGTAGCAATAGAAAATTAATATTGGCTGATTTGTTTGATTTCTGCCTTTTGTTTCCTGCTTCTAATTTTTGGAGCAGCATGTTTTAAAGATATGTTTTTGTTGTCGACTAAAAACGTGTATAACTATTGGGTTTGCATGGTAGCAGGAGTGGCTTCTCAAAGAAGCTGCTGGAAGCTTCCCCCATGTCCAAAGTCAGTCAGCTCCAAGATGGACTTGCTGCTGGTCAAGGCCGAGGCAATCATAGATGGTGGTAACACCTCTGTGATAACATTCAAGGAGGTAAAAAGTTATCATGCAGAAGTAATTGTGGCCATAGAAGAGTGAGAACATGTGAGAGGAACAACTCTGCAGACACCAAGGTGAGTGGAGAAGGAGGGCCAGAGCCGAGATTTCCCTGCAGCCCATGGTGCAGACCATGGTGAAGCAGTTGTGCCCCTGCAGCCCATGGAGGAGACCCATACTGGACCAGGTGGATGCCAAAAAGGCTGTGACCCCATGGGAAGCACATGCTGGGGCAGTCTCCTGCCAGGGATCTGCAGACCCATGGAGAAAGGAGCCCACACTACATCAGTATTCCTGGTAGGACTTCTGACACTGTGGGGGACCCACAATTGTAGCAGATGGTTTGAAGGACTGCACACAGTGGAAGGGATCCATGAACCCAGCAGTTCATGAAGAGCTGTAGCCCATAAGAAGGATTCATGTTGGAGAAGTTCATGGAGAACTGTCTCCTGTAGGAGGGGCCCCCATGTTGCAGCAGGGGAAGGACTCCTCTCCCTGAGCAGGACACAACAGCAGAAACAGCATATGATGAGCTGAGCATAACTCCCATTCCCCATCTCCCTGTGGCACTCAGAGAGCAGGAGGTAGAGTCCAAGAAGGAGGGAGGAGTAGAGGGATGGTTTTTTTTAAGATTTGTTTTACTTCTCAATTAACCTGCTCTGATTTTGATTGGTAATAAATTCAATTCATTTCCGCACAGTTGAGACTCTTTTGCCGGTAATGGTAATCAATGAGTAATCTCTCCCAGTCCTTATTCAACTCATGAACCTTACAATGTATTTTCTCTCTCGCCCAGTTGAGGAGGGTAGTGATATAGTATCTTTGGCGAGCACCTGGGATCAAATAATGAGAGTATTTCTCTGTAATAATTAAAAAACAATATCTGTGTTAATAATGCATGCAGCCACAATTTAGTAGTGTGAAATACATATATGTGAGAGCACATGTACACATATATCTACACGTGAAGTGAGATGAAGGAAAGCTTACCCCAGAGCCCTTTCTTGTCCCAATGATTTCCTTGTCTCTGATTTTCCCCTGGGTTATTGGAGAGCATGGACTCATACGCACAAGAATGCACTGTTGTTAGCTTACTGTAATATTCCTATGCACTGATAATTAGGGAATAATAAAGATTAAAAAAAAACATGTTCATCCGCATTTTCTTTTAAATAAAGGTGTAATCAAATGCAATACACTGACAGATTGCAACAGTATATGTATTTTGGATTTACATGTCAGGATATGAGGAATATAAAAACAGTATATAGTTCTGCACATGCTCTTTCTTGAGTCTTAAGACTGAAATTTTTTTTCTAGATAATTGCATTATGTCTGGACAGGCATTTACTCAAACAAAGTTTCTGCAGTTTTATAGCGAAAAGCCTTTTTGTGAGAATAACACAATCTAAATTACTGCTGAATTTAGCTGAATGTGTGTCAGAGGTACTTTGTGTAATAGTTCTTATGATTGCTTTTTAAATATATCACTGTGGTGTCAGAAACTGATTTTTCCCTTAGTTTTCATTTTCCTTTTGATTTTACTATGTTTTTGTATGTGGAACTTGGAGGACATGATTGAGTACATAGGAGTTGCCTTATGCTTGGTAGTATATTGGTATATTTGCTAGCCAGTGCAATGTTTTCAAAAGGCATGTCTTCAAATTTTTATGAGCAAAAGATTTGTCTTAATTGGCAAAGTGATAGTGCATTACTAAGTAGGCAACTTTTTGTCATGCTTTGGTTTATGTGAATCGTGGATTTTTCCCATTCTGTACCTAAGTATCTGTTTTTTTTGGCGGTGAATGGTGGCACATGCACTTGGTGGCCAGTCACTAGTGGTGTTCCCCAGATGTCAATATTGGGACCAGTCCTGTTCAGTATGATGATCTGGACAAGGGGATCGAGTGCACCCTCAATAAGTTTGTGGATGACACCAAATTGGGAGGGAGCGTTGATCTGCTGGACAGTAGGAAGGCTTTGCATAGGGTTCTGGACAGGCTGGATCAAGAGCAGTGGTATGAGGTTCAACAAGGCCAAGATGTGAGTCCTGCACTTGGGTCACAACAACCCCATGCATCACTACAGGCTGGGGGAAGAGTGGCTGGAAAACTGCTCAGCGGGAAATGAGCTGTGGGTACTAGTTTGACAGCAGCTGAACATGAGCCAGTGTGTGCTCAGGTGGCCAAGAAAGCCAATGATATCCTGACCTATAATGGGAATAGTGTGACCAGCAGGACCAGCAAAGTGATTGTCCCCCTCTACTCAGTACTGCTGAGGCCACATCTCAAATCGTGTGTCGATTTCTGGGCCCCTCATTACAAGAAGGAGTGTGTCCAGAGTGTGGTCTGTGCTGGAGCATGTCCAGAGAAGGGCAACAAAGCTGTTTGAAGGGTCTGGAGCACAAGTCTTATGAGGGGTGGCTGAGGGAGCTGCAGTTGTTTAGTGTGGAGAAAAGGAGTCTCAGGGGTGACCCTATCACTCTCTACAACTACCTAGAAGGAGGCTGTAGTAAGGTAGGAGTTGGCCTCTTCTCCCGGGAAACCAGCAACAGGACAGGAGGAAATGGCCTCAACCTGTGCCAGGGAAGGTTCAGCTTGGACATCAGGAAGAATTTCTTCACAGTTGTTAAACATTAGAATGTACTGCCTAGGGAGATGGTAAAATGACCATCCCTGGAGATGTTCAAGAAACAACTGGATGTGGCACTTAGTGCCATGGTCTAGTCGACCAGGTGGTTTTTGGCCAAAGGTTGGACTTGATGAGGTCTTTTCCAACCTTAATGATTCTATGATTCTAAGTACTTTCTGTAGTGGAGAAATGTGTAGCTGTACATTGACACATATGGGAAAGGGTCATAGAGTCAAGCCTGGCCAAACAGCATAGTTGAAATGTGGCCATCCTCACAATGAATGACGGTCAGCTGACCTAACAGCTCTATGGGGACAGTGTATCTTGGTGATGTTTCCAATATTGTTTTCTTGAAAAAATTAAGTTCAGCGGTTCTCAGCAAGCAGGGAAAAAATATTTAGCTAGCATAGTACAGTGAAAGTCAATGTAAGTCTAATTTGTCTGTTAAAATGAGAGTGTGGCAGCAAAGGAGGGTGGCAACTTCTCAGGGTGGCACCAGATCCCCCTTTCTCCTTATAGTTTCACCACCTGCCCTGCACATCCCTTAAAAGATGGGAGAAGCAAAAAAATGATTGGTTTTGTTGACTGGTTCTGAAAATTGTTTTGGGGCTTACTCACTTGAGCTGAATGAACAGTTTCTGCTGCCTCTTCAGCTTCTGAGGCGCTATGCTTTAAAAATTTGCTGCAATAGCTTTTCACCGGTTAAGATAAAAGTTTATGTGAGAGAGAGAGTTGGGAATATCCAGTAAATAGAAAAAATTTTTGTCTTTGCCTTTTTGCTCAAATATTTGCTGTGTTGGCTGGGATCAGTAAGCTATCTGTAAAATAGGTTCCATCCAGGGAGGAGACGGAAGAGGTGAAAGGCTTTAATTAATCATACAGAAATAGTCGTTTTCTCAAAATAAGGAGCAAATCCAAGATGTCTGAAGCCAGGCTTGCTCGGTTTCGGGGTGGGGTGTGCCTACAGCATTTACTAGCGAGATCATGGAATAGGAAATTTCTCCCTAATGCCAAAGGAAACTTCTTTTTTCCCTCTAGTTCTTTTTATCAAACAACTGCTGAGGTTCCCCAACCCCCTTTCAAATTTATTTTCTGATAATGAATCAAAGGATCAATTTATTATCAGAATACAGGTCCTGATGCCCCACTGCCCCACGTCTTCATTTGTGCATTTGGCTGTATGCATGTCAGCATACTCAGGTATGTAGTTTTGCTTGCTCGTTAAGCACTGGGATGGCAAGGGTCAATTGGTGAAACAGCAGTTCACAGAATTTATGATGTGTGACATTCGTATTTCATGATGTGGTTTGTTAGGGGAGTATCTATGTGTCAAAAATAAAGGAAAACTTTCAGTCCCCGTGACATCTTTAAAAGAGACCTTTGCAGAACACGCACAAAATCCCTTTATTACATTTTATAATTTGATTTGATATCCAATATTCTTTAATAATTGCATTATTAGGTTAGGTAAATACTAGTTTCATGACAATGTCTAGATAAGCACATCTGTATTGAGTCTATAACTCGCTCTCTAATATTTTTTTGTAACAGGTGATGATTAATAGTAATTTTCACATTATAGTTGCTATTGATGCTGATTTATCATTGATTTGGCCTTCATGTTATTTACATTGTTACTTGCATTCCACCTGTGTTTGGAAATTACTTGCAAGAGAATAAATGGTTGAAGCTCAAGATCCAGAACTGTTATGTTAAAAAAGCCATCTTAATTTCTTTCCATCACGAACATCTTTTTCCTCCTTATGAGTGATTCCATCACCACTTTGCTTTGTCAAGTGGAGAACTGTACACAGAAGAGTTTCTGACCACAAGGTGCTTGCTTGAAGTTGCCAAGTAAACTACGTTCCCAAAAAGTGGAACAAAGCTCATGGGATTTTCAGTCTGAGAGGAGAAACTCCTTGAAATGCACATGAAGATATTTCCTGGACCAATGATTGCTTTATAAGCTTTGGCCACCTGTGCTGACTACTGCAGTCTATCTTCAGAGTTACTATCAGTAACAGGATAATTTTTTCCCCAGCTTGTAATGTATACTCACAGCTCGTGAGAAGCACTGTAGTCTTCCCAGGTGGCCTGGTGCCGCTACTGAGTGCCATCACCACTGCCTAGGAAGCTGGCCTCAGAGAAGCAGTGCATCCCAACACCATACACAGCTCTCCCTGTGCTTCCCCCCTGTCCAATCCCTGGGTTGTGCAGCATTGAGAGAGTTTAGTACTGATGGCAGTGGATGTTTGAAGGCTTTGTGCATTTGGAACTCCTGAAACAGATGAGCAAAAGAAAAAAAACCAAACCCAAAACCTGCAGGTTCATTTTGTGAGATACTGAGATTTCCAAGTGAAAGTGAATTCCTGATGCCTTTGGCATTGGCTGTGGGCTGATGCAGTTGGGGAAGGTCTGTGCGTGGCAAGGTCCAGCCCAGAAACACAGAAGAAATACTGTCTGCTCAGTTACCAGAGAGTGCTGCTGACAAAGACACAAAGCAGACATCAGACTGCTAGTTATCTGAAGAAAAGAGAGGCTTAAAGGGCTTTTGAGAATGATAATCAGAGCAACTTTTAAGAAGTGTCTGAGGCAGATCAGATGCACCATTTCAGTAATTTCAGATGATCTTACCTTGAATTATTGCATAGTGCCAGGCAGTTCCCAGTCAGTAATACCACTAATCCTCTTTGTGTTCTTGCAGTTTTAAAATATCCTATGAAGCACTATTTTGGAGGAAAGTGTGGTATCTGTGGAATTTTGTGTTAGAACAACTAAGCTGTATGCACATGAGAGGGCCTTCAAGATTAAATGTCTCTGAGCTGTACTCGCTGTCAGTCATAAGGAAACTCAGTCAGAGCCAGACTTTTTATTCGAAAAATATCCCTAACCTTTTATGAGCTCAGGCATCTGTAATTGCACTGCATATGTGGGTAACTGTGACCCACATTCTTTTGTACCTCATTAGTATGTTCAGGAGGTGGCTGTTAAATTAATTGGTACGTCTTTATATCCTTGAAGTGTCAGTGAAGGCATTTAGAGATTTGCAAGGCAGGGAGAGATAAGTAGGAGCAAAACAAAAATTTTGCTTTCCAAACCCTAGAGAAACCCATGAGTTGTTGATAGCACAACTGAAGGGCTTGGACCAAGATCACAAAGAATGATTTGAAGGAGCCATTTCAACCATCATCAAAGAGATGAGCCTTTATTTTAGGTTCCTGACATATTTGTTCTACCCAGCTTTGCAAGCCGCATGTGTAGGAAGCAGATTACCAGCTGTGAACAGACATATGTTTTGTGATATCTCCCAAAAGTAAGAAGCTCTTAAAATGCAGGTCAAGTCTATATAAATTGTCCTGTTGTGTGGAACAAAACATCCAGGTGTTCATCTAGACTCTCATTTGGGAAAGTGTCCCTTCTCACAAAAAGTTCACATTGAAATTATTGAGGTGTAAGTATGCCTTTTAGTCAGGGTCCATTATAAAAATAAAAAACTGTACAAATTTAGCAAATTTTCCAAGTGCCCAGTGTGAGCCTCTACCTTTGGTGCAGGTCAGAGAATTTCCAAACAGCTAGTGGGGGTAGTTATGAAGTCTATATGCCAGAGAGGATAGATTAGGCAGATGCATAGTACCTAACTTTTGAGACTTAGCATAGCATGAGGTGAACCGTGCAAGTAGCCCTCCCTTGTGATATTTTCTTAGGATATTTGTTTTAAGACTTCTTGGATGAGGATACGGCTCATGATCCTCTGTGGTGTCAAGTGCACCGGTTCACAGACAGGCATCATAGAACAAGAAAACCAGTAACAACAAGGAAAGCAGTAACAAGAGTGTGTGCTCTGACAACAAATGCAGGGTTCCTCAGTACTCACTCTTGTCATTCTGCTTTTGTATCCTTTGGAAAGCAAGCAGCATCACAAAAAAAATCCTAACAAGTTAAGTAAATTTTCAACATCTTCACAACAGGAGTGTTCTGCCAGCATATTATCAAGGCTTCCAGGACATTTGCTCATCAGTTCCAGAATGTATGCACTAGTAGCCAAGATTTGCGAGGAGGATTTTTTTCAATCTGAACAACAAAAATAAAAAAAGACCTTTAATTTGAGTATAGCTAAGGAAAGGGAAATATAAACTGCTGGCAAATGTATTTGCTAGCAACTTGAGGTTTTTTCCCTCTTAAAAATATACAGATTATTTTAATAATTCCTCAATGAAGTTTCAGTGCCTTTCACTGGTGGTTTTAATCAAAAGTTCCTTAAAAAATTACAGATACTCAGAAGAGTTTTTAGAAGTATGAAGTGAACTCTGGCACAGATAGTCAGCAGTATTCAGAGCAGTGCAGAAATTACCTTAAGTTCAGAAATTAATATAACTTTCTGTTGAGAGCCACATCTGGCATATCCTTTTTGCATGTTTAGTATTATTCTGTTGCATCTCCTTGTTGACATTGTAGATGCAGTATGCACTCGTAGCTTGTGTGCTTAGAAAAGCAAAGAGCTGGCAGATCATAAATGAGTGTTAGAATAGTTGAATTCACATCTTCTCTGTGAGAACACCAGTGAATGCAAAATAACACAAAAGACCTGTACTTTTATGTATGTTTGCTTTTGCTGATAGTCATAATATGGTAGAAGAGTTGTCAGATAGATGAAAGCCTGGTATTGGAGTACCAGTGTTGAAGGGCAGTTAATGGGCTGAGGAAGATGACTTAAGGAGATGTTTTAGGCAAGGAACTTGCAGCCAGTCATGGGTGGGGATGAATGGGGAGAAAGTTGAGGAAGTGGAGTGATGACTCTGGACTGGGGCCAAGGCCAACATCATTTCAGAGGAGTTTTTCTACCTTCGGGGAAGAAATGAATGATGCTAAGAGTGGGAAAAATAAAAACAGAATATAATTATATGAACTGCCAGATCAGGCTCAGGAAGATTGGAGGGTTTTGGTTGGACATAAGTGAGGGAGAGAACGGTCAGGTTATATTGGCTAGTCAGTAAGTCATCCTATACGAGCTGTGCAAGACTCACGTGGGAAAAAACCCATATGGGGTCTTGTTGAGATAGGAAGCGAGCAGAGTCCTCATGCAGGTGCAAAAGGGAGCTCTTTGCTCCAAAAACCCAGCCTTTTTAAGCAGTTAGCCGGTTATCAGTTTACATTGTTTTAAGGCACAACAAGCTCAAGTCAACCAACCACTGTACACCACGAAGTGGACATAATGTGGACATGAGGCAGTCACATAGCACGTCTCTTATGTCTCATGTCTCTCTATTCTAGCTGAGTCACTCTCCCATAGTTCCCTTCTACTTAGCCTAAGTAACAGGCCGGAGCCATGATTTTACAGGGACAACAAGGCCTCCATTTTATAAGGTTTTACCTATATGCCACAGGGTCTGATTTGAAAATGGTTAATTAAGATGAAGTTGAGGCAGTTTCAATATCTTGAACTTGACTGTTTCATTGCTTATGTTGTAATAATGAGGAACCTTTTTTTTTCTGTGATAAAGAACTTTGAGAAACAGACTGTGAGCCAGCCTGAGCTTCATATTTCTCATAACCAGGTCAACATTTGCTATGAAGTAATAATACAGTTATTTGACTAATTTTCTGACAATTTATCTGATTGACTAAGAGTATGTAACACTCTGAAATGTTTCAGAAAGAAAGTTTTGCAGATAAAGCTTCACACTGTCTTGTTGGAAGGGAAACAGCCAACACTTTCGGCTGTGTTTTTGATGCAAACTAGAAACTGCTATGAAGCTCATGAAGTAAGCTGAGTTTCTCAAATGGGTTGCATAGCCATAGAGAAGCATTGCTCATTAAAAACATGACCTCACATCAGCAAGAAGTGGTATCTGCAATTTCCGTAAGCCCTGAGTTGCACTGCTGTTCCCTATTTGTAAGATAAGACAGCACCAACCCTTCAGCCTCCTGGAACAGCGTGAAAATTGAGTGTAGAGAGCTGACCACCATAGGAAACCACATAAAGAAACAATTTGCTCTCCCTCCAGAACAGCACACTGAAATTAAAGCCTGAAGCCAAACAGTGAGCAGTGAAGGAAAACCAAAATGTTTACTCATTAGCTGAGCTTCTCCATCTTAATCACAGAACAAGCCAAGGAGCCCACGGGAAAAGTTTCCTGGGTAGCCTTTAATTTATAAATTTGTGGAAGGCTGAACCAGTATGATGCAGCCAAACTTACTTCTGATGTTTCCTAGCATTGAAAAGTTTTATTGTGCGTCATTACTGGAATCACTCAAGTTGGAAGGGACCCATAAGGATCACTAAATCCAACTCCCTGCTCCTCACAGGACTCCCTAATTAAACTGTATGACCTAGAACACTGTCCAGATACTTTTTGAGCTCTGACAGGTTTGGTGCCCTGACCACTTTCCTGGAGAGTCTGTTACTGTGATCGATCACCCTCTCAGGAAATAACCTTTTCATAATCTCCACTCTGAACTTCAGTCATGTTGTATTAATATTAATCATTAAACTAGACGGTATGCTAATGAAGCCAGATTCAAGTCAATCTTCCTGCATCCGTTAAACTTCTCCAAGCAACAACAGTAAAACCAGCCAATGCAATGTCATCTTGTCATTTCCTTTTACAGGCAGTAAAGCTATGGGCATCTGCCTGCCAGCTGTCTGGTCTGCAAAGGCATCGATGTGCAAAATGAAGAAGGAGTGCTCTTCTTCTGTTATCAATATGAGAGCTCTCTCAGCCTTGACATCTCTGAAGGGATATGGCCTTGAGGAGAAGAGA
Organism: Pachycephala philippinensis; assembly: GCA_013397055.1. NCBI lineage: Eukaryota > Metazoa > Chordata > Aves > Passeriformes > Pachycephala > Pachycephala philippinensis. The sequence continues at coordinate 12,682 of VWZT01000005.1, forward strand.
CAATCTCTTGGGTCTGTCTGGTCACTGTCACCATACTGGACAACTGTGTAATTAGAAACCCCTCTTGAAAGAACATGGCCTAGGCATTGATGAAAAAGAGTTCATAGTTTGCCCCAGTTAGCAAGGGGCATTTGAAAAACCTAGAACCAAGGATGTTTCCAGAAGAAAACATTCTTAGCTGTGAAAATTTTCATTTGGTTATGCAGCTGCTCAGACTTCATATTCCCTTGATCACTCTCGTAAAACTGGAGAACCATCCAGATTCCTGAGAGGAAAAGGCTAGTGAAAGGGATGCTTCACCCATGAAGCACTTGTTTTTCTTTTATGTTCATTTAGAGGAGAAAAATCTAACACATGTGGATGGTAGCTCCGTACTGCTGAAGCTAGATATTTGATTTGCTAAGCAGTGCCATCTTTCATATTTCCAGAAATAGAAACCTACTAAAGATTGCAAGGAAGCAAATCCATAGAGAAATGGATTTTCCTGAATGGGGAGGCCACTCCTCTGGCATTTTACTAGTATTGCAGTAATGTCACTCCATTAGGCATCTCCAGGTGTGCACTGATTTTCTCCTGACATTATTTTTACTTCTCATGAAACCAGTGAAATACAGTATTTGATCTATCATCTTCTAGAAATATGTGCCCTGATTTGAACCCTGATTTTGAAGCTAAATGTCTGTAGAGCACTAATATTGTGCTCACGTCAGAATGTGAAAGGCAGAGAGGCATTTCCTGGAGATGCATATAACCCAAGTGCATGGTTTGGGAAGCTCCTTCCACTCATGCTTGTTCCAGCTGAGAATGTAACTTTTAAGTGCATATTTGACGTAACTGAGGAAATGTATATAAGGAAACAGAGCATGAGCTTTGCAAACTGCTGTAAATACTCAAAATAGGTCAAATAAATCATATGTTCTGTAGAAAAGAGATTCTCAGCTGCATGTCTGGAATAAAATTAATTTATAGATTGAGATATCTAAAATTTAGGCAATTGTATTATAGCAGATACTGTAAGTACTATAGTTTGTGTGGTGATCTAATCAACAGTAGGGCCTAGAGAGGTATCTAACCCAGTCTAAATTAAACACCTGCATTTGGTCTGCTGAACTGTTTTCTACATCCTTTGACTACAGTGGGAGCAGTCACATGTAGATCACATAGCAGTCACTTGTTGTGTAGGCACTTAAAAGCGTATATCAGATTCCAGAGCTGAATCACACTCCTAAAGTTTAGTGAGATGGACTTGCCCACAGTGGCAGAGTATGAAGCTGTTCCCTGATAATCTGGTGATGAGAATGTGCTCATCTGGAGCTAGGCGCTTATTTTATGGAGCAGTGAAACACTCTCCATTCAACAGAAATATTTCTGTTGTAATGGAGTCACCAGTCAAGCAGGATAGGGCTGCTCTAACCTTTTGCATTTGAATTACTGACAATGTCCATAGTCGATGTTTAGCACGAGAAGATGCTCATTCCTCTCCTTTATCTATGCCACCACTGTCTCATTAAAGAAGGTTAGTACCCATACGAGCATGACTCATCTTGTGGACCAGAGCAAGAGGTCAGAACATTGAATGTCTCCAGGACCAGGTTAACTTTCTCTTCTGCTTCTGTGTATGGCATGGTTTGGTTACTGTCTCCCAACACAGTTCTCTCTTTATGGTACAGGTACCTGGAAAAACTACCTTAGAAAACCTATGTTCTGGGTAATTTGAAAGCTTTCTTTTAATAAACAGAGGGAAGAACTGAGTTATCCAAGAATTTGGGCTGATCCCCTGACTCTAACGTGTTTAGTCATGCAGTATTTCCTCATGATCTGTCTCTCAGAGCAAGGTTCTGATGGCTGTCTTCTTCCCAATGCTGGTCTGACTGATGTGGAGTAAGGAAGTACAACACAGTGCTGTGATGGGAAATATTTAATTTTTTATACTACTTCATCAGATTGGTGTTTCTTAGCCATCTTCTTTTTCTCCCCAAATCTGTCATCTCATGGTCTTTTTTATTTTCTTGCAGGAGGAGCTGGGCGTTGCTTGTGAGTTACTGGAGTCAAATTTCCTCAAGTGCAGTGTGGGATTTCCTTTCATGAGATCCAAATCTAGGGTAATGTTGTGATATTTGCATTTGCAGAATTTACCTGGTTCACTTACCTCTGTCTCTAAGGAGTGTCTGGAAAGTCAGCTGCTCTGTTAAATGTCTGTGATTGGTACTTTCTCTAGCTTTCTAACCCTGATATCCGAGCCTTTCACAGTTACAGAGACTAGCTATCCTCTTTGCCACCAGAGAGAGCCAATGACAGTGCCCTGGGCACTGCAATAAAATGGCTTTGAAAAATGGTGCAAGAGTTGCAGCTGTGAAAAACTTACATATCTCCTCTGCGAAAATTAGAAAAGGACTCTCTCTCTTACTTATGTTGCCTCTGTAAGTTTTTTTGTCTTCTTTCACAATAAAATACAGCTGGATTTATGTAAATTACAATGAAAATGTATTAATGGCTTTTTCATATTATGGTTCTCTGGTAGATTTTTTAAAGAGGGTTTTGTTCTGTCAGAGAAGATACACTCTCTCATAATGTTTAAAAATTCAGCTGGGTTCTTTCTGCCACTAAACTGATCTATATAAATGACCAACCCAGAAAGGTGAGAAAATGAGGAATAACTTAAGGATGACCTGAAAAAATTGAATCTGAACTTTTTCGGAAAGTTTCAATTTCAAAAGCAAATCCTTGCAATTTGAATTGATGTATCCTTTGACCCAACGTAAAAGTTTTTGTTTTCTGGTTTTTTTGTTGACTGTTTCATGCTATTTTGAAAAGGTAGAAAATATTTTAAATGAAATAGAAAAAATACATGCAGTAGCAAAATACTAACTAGAATTTAAGAAGGTAAGCCATTGAAATTACAATGAATTTGTACACTGTTTCTCTTGGCCAAAGTCTTGGGCAAGAAAAATTACATGGAGAAGTTATTCATCAAAGTAAAATTCTTGTTTCAAAACTAGCCCCTGTTTTCACCCATTATGACGGGTGTCCTGAATGCTGCTTTAGCTTCTGCCAGTTGCTCCAAGTCTCTGTGCAGGCCTGTGGCATGACCTTTATTCCCCCAAAAGATCTCTTCATCAGCAAATAACATATAGAGCGGTGCTGAGATAGTTTCAGGTAGTGATCCCCTTGTACTGGAAGACTCATTCCCAGGCAGATGATCTCCTCAAGAAATACCTTTGAATGGCAATTCTAGTAAAAGCCTTCTCTTAATGAAGGAAAACCCAAACTCAATAGTATTTGAAGAGAAACACAATTACTAAGACTTAAAAGCTAATTTGCAGTAGAGGAAGCTCTCTTTCATGTATCAAAATATGATACTATTGTACAATTAGACCAGTAAAATATAAATGAAGGTTCAGAACAAATACATTTTCAAACAATATGCAGTGTCTCTAAATACTGCTTTTTCTTTGCGCAGTATGAGTTCAGTGTGATCTTTGACACAAGCCACTTGACTGGGCAGGAAGAAATACTTTCCTTCCTTGTAACTGCCCAAAGGTAAGGGGACCTTTATACGTCTGGATATTCTTTGTTACATGAAGTGTGCATTACGTGTGCTTGACAACTGCATGATATTAGCTGTAGATATGTATATGTGTAGTAAATTAGGTTAAATTACTGGGGCTAAATGCATGTATTTTGGTGATGCAGAGGAACTATGTATTGAAGCTTCCTGAAAAATGAGGTAGGATCATAGAACAGGTTTTCTTTGCCAGGCAGTTGTAGTTCTGAAGGATCATTCTGTATTCTCTCAGTTGAAAGACTCTTGTGTTCCAGTGGCCATCTCTTTGGGCCATGCATCAAGCTCCGCTCAGCTGCGGTTGATGATCAACACAAGATAGACCAATTTGTTCCAGCCTTTGAATGAAATCAACATGCTAGGATGCAAACCAAAAAAGAGAAATGTTTTAATCAGATGGTCAAGGGTCCCACTGATAGGTTCTAAAGTCACAGATCTACTTTTTCCCCCTCTGGATCTTCAGTGAGGTATGACAGACTGTGGAAAACATCTGGGTAGGGTACTTCCCAAAGGGCATTTGAAGTGGGCATTGAAGTAGGGTGATGCCAAGTATGCATGCATAGGCATTTTATCTTGGGCAGAATAAAAGGTGTGACACATGCTCTGTGCCTTCTAAGATGATATACCATGCAGAAGCAGACTGCATGGGTGATTCAGTCACTAGCACTGTCAATGTCTGTATGGGAACCAATGCACAGCTGCATTCATTGGCCGTGAACTGCTGCTTTGATGTGTTGGGTGTTTGACTAGCTCCTGCTCCCATTTACCACGTGAATGAGCCAACTTCATATCCTTACGTATCCAAATCAGGATCTTCAGCCTGAATTCTCCTCCCAAATGGGATGACACCTCTACAAACAGATGAGAGATGAGATGTAGCAGCTGCTGAGTGACTGCTCTCATAAGGCATAATCCTCCCCTGCAGTAACAGCTGTAGGTGAGAACAAGGTCCCACAGCACGTGGGACTGGTATGACACCCTGAAAGTGAGACATGTCACTATGTCTTGCATGTTAGTGAAGATTTATTCTCTATCAGAAGTTCATCATGTGTTCAGATGACCTTGTGATGCTTCTCAGTCAGAGACATCAGTATCTGCTAGGTGAATAAAGATGTGACAGAAGTGCTTTAAATTTGTCCAGTCAGTGTTTTCCAACCTTGGATAGCACAGGACTTCCCTCTGTAACATCACTTCTTATATTTCTGTATCCTACCAGTGAGAAGTGTTAGTCTGTGCCTTTAGATGAGCAAAGAAATAAACAGTAATTTTTACATATTGAGTGAATGCTTAGAGATGTTACAAGAAAGTTTCTCATTGTAGAAGGTTGAGAGAGGATAGTTATGCTTTGAAGGATTCAGCTGAACCTCCAAAGAGAGTAGTGCAGATCTCAATGCTGATTACCCTCATTTTCTCTGGGACTTTAGGCAAATTGCTCAATTCACTTGCTGTCAAATAAATGTAACAAAATCTTTCTACCACAAGAGTTGCAGGGAGCCCTGAGGTAAAGTCAATGATAAGGAAATTGAGAGAAAGTATCTGTGCTGCGGTCAGACTGCAATAGGCGAGGACATTGTTTCCACACAGAACTGGAGCTAGTCTGGCAGAAATAGCTGAACAGGGAAGCTATGCCATGCTGTCATGGGAAAGCAAGTGTTGCCCTTGAAGTGTCCGCTTGAGCCTGTCCCGTGTAGCTGCAAATTTGGCAGTAGAATCTGTGACAAGAGACTGGTTCAGTATTGGAACAATTGAAGAAAGAAGTAAATATTACATTATATTGCTGTTACACTATTTAGTTGTTTTTAAAAAAGCAACAAACCTTCTTCTTTGCTTCCAGGTGTGAACTGTTTTTCTAAAGCTAGATTCACTGAGTTGTGTTCTGCTTTTCTGACAGTACCTTTACTCCATTTGAAACCAATAAGAACTTATCCATGAACCCTGTACAGAATTCTACTTGCTTATTCTGTTTGCCACCATGGTATCTCAGTATTTATGTTGGATGAGAAGTGTCTCCGTTTTGGACTCTTCTGTGAGACTGTTCAGAGGAAAAGCTTTTATTAAGTGGCATTTTTTCACGGGAGTGAAAGTTTGTGGGTTTTCTGTCTGGGGCATAGTTTTATCAGCAGACATAGGCAATGTGTCAGTTGCAGAAAGCTGAGCTGTATCTAAGCTGGTATGTAGCCAGCAGGCTCTATTTTTGTAATCTGAGCAACTCATAATCTGCATGGTATCACTTGGGATGTTACTGCCTGCTGTTGCCTCAGTGATACTGTCCTCAAATAAATATAATCATATCTTTTGTTTTGCCAGTTTGATTTGTAAGCAAATCCGATAACTGCAAGGCAAAAGTGATTGCAGAGTCACTGCTGAAGAAATTGGAAATATACGTAACATACCTTTTCAAGATTGCTGTTCTGAGCTGTCACCCAACAAGCAGACTCATTATCAGAATTAGAATAGTTGCAGGTTTGCATGCTAGACATGCATTTCAGAAACCTGTCCCAGACTTCATACATAAAGTGTTCACACTGAAGCAAACTGACTCAAATGTGAGATAATTGCTCACTTTTTTCTTTCTTCTTTTTTGGTTTTGACCAGCTGAGGCCACTGCTTTTGACAATGTAAAGTAGAAGTGCTTTCATTTTGGGAGCTAAGTACAGGAAGAGGGGGAAAGAGAGGGTGGAATTGCTGAGAGGTTATGGCCAGTTCACTACAAGGGTCTCGCCCAAAAAGCTGCTTGCAGTGGCAGTAAATTGGTGCTATAGTACGATGCAAGTACATTGAAAACATTTTTTCATTTAGTGAGTCAAGATCCTCTGTGAAGTGTGTATATCCCTCACAAACAGATGTGCAGTCAGACTGGGAGAAAATGAACCCTTGCATGGAAGTCTAAATGTTCTTGTTTCTCTCCACTGTGTATGATGGCTGCTGTAGTTTCCCACAAACATTTGAATTCACACTTTGTTCCAATATACATTTTTTTTATTATGAGCCTGTTTATGTCACAGCCACAAAACTCATGCTTTTTGTGTGTGCCCTCTCCAAGGTTGGGTGAATATTCTTAAGGAGCTGATATCACTCAAATAGAGAGGCTCAGAGTACAAGGCAGAGAGATGGTAGCTGTGAAACTGTGATATATTGCAAAGGCTGTCGATTTGCAGTATGTTTATTTTTCCTTTCTGGCATAGTGGAAACCTAGAATGCACTGAATGTCTGCATGATAATACTCTAATCCTGTCAGTGCCTCTGATGCATGAAGTGGACTCATCCATCAGTGGGTAAGTACCAGTCACCAAATGAAAACAACAACAGTCATCATCATCATCATCATCATCATCACCATCATCCTAAGAATAACATCTGAGTGTCTTCCAGTGAAAAAATTAATTCTTCCCTTTGTTCACATGTAGCCATGTTGCTTTTTCCTTGTTTCCCAGACTCTGGACATTCAGACAATCTCATTCAATAGCTGGAAGTTTTATTCATTCCAAGACTACCTCATTCTCACTACTTCCTAATCAATGCTAATTAGTTACCATCAAATTTATAGTAGGTATTTTAGTGATAGTGTTTGAATTCAAGTGATGCTGTAGATATGATGGACCTTAAAATTACATTTAAAAGGAACAAGTAAACCACGTCTCGTTCCCTAGGGCATGGTGATGCCTTAGGTTTTAGCTTTTATGTTTTTCAAATTCTGTATTCCTAGTGTGTAACTCTGAAGTGTCCTGTAGCCTGTGAGCTGCTGTTCTCTCATGCTAAGATAGACATAACAAAACCTCTCTAGGCCTGCTCTCCAAGGACACCCAGACTGTCCTAGGCCTGAAATGTGCAACCCAGCATCTTGAGAAGGGGGGCAAGCTGAGGGGAAATTAACATCATTAGCTAAAGTTTAATTGGTGATATCAGGTTGATATGCAAATGGACCAAACCTATAAAAGTGTGAAGAACTCGTGACCCATCGTCCATCTTGGGTGTTGCCTTTGGCCTGCCCAGGTGTACCTCTGAAGGCCGTTAAAATAAATAACCACCTTTATTTCCTTACTCCTGTCTAGTGTCTGTTTCTAGGTTGGCCTCTTTAGGCATCAATGGCTTTAAGGAAATGGTTGAAAGTCACCAGGCCAAAGGTTACGGTCAAATGTTCTGGAATTTTAAGTAGCTTGGTGAAGTTTAGCTGTTTGCCTTTCTGTTTAATTTCACAAACAGAATTTGCTTCTGCTTCTGTTTATTTTCACATTTCCTCTATTCCCTAGTCTGTGAGGCATCTGACTACCAGCTGCGGAGCATCACTCACTCTTTGACTGAAATACTTGTATAACATATAGTCATTGTGTCCTCTCCCTAAGGCTGCACATGTGAGAGCTCCTGCCTTTGTACTTGGGGCTCTTCCCTTCCACTTGGCATCACAGTCTTAAGCCTTGAATGAAAGATTTGTGGTCAGTCTCAAGAGTCAGACCATTCTCTAGCATAAATAGTGCTTGAGTTGGAATTGGGGGATTTGGTCGCTGAAGATGAATTAGCATTCCTGTAGACTGAGAAAGCTGGCATTAATTCCTAAACTGGGGAAGCAAAAACTCATCAACAGTGCCCCCAGAAGGTCAGTGTCTCTTTTAGCCACCATCTATGGCAACCTCCAGACTACACGTATTGTCTAAATGACCAGTGCAGGTTGGCATCAGTAGAAGTCAAATATTCCCTTGACCACTATGCTACATGTGTAGAAAAAAGTTAACCTGCACTGACATGTGATTTGATTGAAAAGCTGAATAAACTCAGATTCAAGGCCTAGACTGGGTTTTGCCTCATAAAGCTCATCTTGTTGGATAGAAATAAAATCCTTAATTACTGCCACAGCAGTTAGAATGGGTAAAAGGTATACCCATGAGCCTTCTCAGAAAAAGAAAGTGTACTGTCCAACCTCGCAAGATGAGCAAGGACAAAAATCTCCTCTATATTGAGAGTACAGTTTCAGCAGCATGTTTTGGAAGTTTTTGAATGCTTTCATTGTTACAAATTCTTTAGAAATTTAACTCTTGCTTCTTGATGCTTTGATACAGATGGATTTTTGTTCAGCTTTCAGACGTGAATGCTTTCATCTGTGTCTTTAGGTCTCCGTTTGTTACCTACAGAATACTGCGTGCCAAAATGTAATAAAAATTGGTTTCTCTTCTTTCTCTTCAGAATGTATTTTTTTAAAGCACAAGGTCTCTGAATTTATAAGCCCCACCCAAGTGCCTGTGTGGATTATATTTTTCTTTCTCATAGACAAGGCTTAGTTAATTGAAGTTCACAGAAAAGTCCAACTGCCAGAGGACAGTTGGGTTTATTGGAGGAGGGCACATTCCCAGGCATGGTAATATTAGTAATACTCTTTTGTTTGGACAGTATCGTTTTGAAGCTTGTTTTATTAGCTTAATTGTCCTACATTTGAATTTAGAGGAGCAAACTTCATTCCTGGTTATAAATAGCCCAGAATGGCTTGTACCATACTGGGGAGAAGTCTTCTGGCACAGCACTGTAAATGGGAGGAGAAAATCTATCTTTCACTGTTTCCCCTAGCAATCCCTGGCATAGGATGCAGGCAGGAAAAAAGAAGATGTACCTAAACAGGCTTAAAATCCTTTCTCAAAATGCTCTGATTCCAAAGGACAGCTTGGGAAGGAAGCAGAGTTTTAGGCAGTAGGGAGGACTAAGGTTTGTCTGAAATTATACCAGGACCCTTTCCAGACAGTGGAGCAGCCTGAGATTAGAAAGAGATATAAAGGGTGCTTAAAGCACTCCTAGTCCTCTTCTGCAGGATTTTCAGGCACTGTGTTGTGCTTCCAAGTAATTTCTGATAAAATCGTAGTGCATTTTACTGCATAATTAGATGATAAGAGTGGTCGAGGAAACTTGGACTGCTCCACTCTAGTTGAAAGCAGGTTATCTCCCTCTATCATTAGCACATTGTTAAAGGAAAGAGTAAAGGTAGTAAAACTTAGGTAATTAACCAAGTGCTTATTCCTGAAATGCTATGTAAATGTTAAATAAAATTGAAATGTTACTTTAGTGAACATGTATCTTAAAGTATTCCTCTTAGATACTGTTTCTTCAGATTAATTTGGTAGTGCAGTGATTTCCTGTGTTAATCCGGGCTACAGGACTTGAACAAATCATCCATGGCAGGGGACCCCAGAGAGGAGGATAGGAAAGGAGAAAAAGGGATAAGTAATCAAAAGAAGTCTGCTTCATTGATGGGATGTTAACCCAGGTCAGCTGAGATGCTGCTTGTGTAGTCTAATGTTGCCAAGAGGAAATCAAATCACAAAAAATAGATTAATGTTAAATGGTCCCATAGAATTTCACATTACTAGAAAGCAAGGGGTGCAATTCAGCTAGACACAAATATATTTCATTTTGGTCGCAAATTCAGCTCCCTGTATCTGTGTCTTGGTCTTACAGAGAAGTCTTCCCTACTTCATTTTTCTACGGTGATTCTGTGGAAGCATCCAACTTTGTTCAGCTGGAAAACCATGAATGCCTTTTCCAGTCTCTTAACTTCACACTGCAGGTAAAACTCACCCTTATATTGACTGCTTTCCTGCTTGACAGCACATTCTTGTTTTGTATCTATTTTATTCTGAATGTGGTATGGGCTTTTGTGCATGATTTCGACTCACAGTCATGGACAGAATGGAAGCTTTGGACAAGGTTTATAAAGAAGACCCTCTTGTTGAGTTATGAGGTTCAGAAAGGACTCCCTTGCTTTCTAAACTTCTTCTCAGAGTGGAGACTAGGTGCAACTGGATCCAATCCTAGCCCCAGACTTGGTCAACTGTTTTTGTCTAAAGGTTATATATATGTAGTAGAGCCTATGTGTAACTTTTCCCTGCAGGATTAAGGATGACAAAACAAAATATATTTACATGAATAATATAAATTATTTATTTAAATTGATGATGATAATGTCTAGACTAAAATACTGTAATTGGAATTATTTACCACACAATATAGATAGTTTTACTAATACTATTTTGCACTATTCATTAGATAATAATTTAAAAGCTTAATAATTATTAAGTAGAGATTGATNTGTTTTTGTCTAAAGGTTATATATATGTAGTAGAGCCTATGTGTAACTTTTCCCTGCAGGATTAAGGATGACAAAACAAAATATATTTACATGAATAATATAAATTATTTATTTAAATTGATGATGATAATGTCTAGACTNAATGTTGTTTTAGAAGTCCATGCTGATAAAAAGTAGGACTGGGCTTTTATAGTATAAAGTGATCAACTGACACTCATGTGTTTCTAGGCTAGTTGTGCCAGCTCAGCAGCTTTAGACAAGTTATCAGTACTATCGCTTGTTGATTCCTTTATGAGAAACTTTGCCTGTCACATCCTCACTGGTACCAGAGTTGTCAGGAAATGCTGTCTGAAGGTTTAACTTTGGGACTGATGAGTCGGCCTGGTCTCAGCAGTCTTTAATACCAAAAGCAGCGTGACCACCCTTCTCCATCCATCATGGGTAACTTTCACAAATAGGGTTTAGTTTGAGCTGTTTTACCCCCACTCAGGCAGAGCATCTTGCTACAACGCTGTACAATGCATTCTTGATTGGATACCATTATTACAGCTTGCAGGGATGGCATATGTCCTTTATCTGAATATATTATGACAAGAATTGCAAACAGGGCATCTCACTTCCATAGGAATAAAGCTGCTACCATTTGTTTCTCTTTCACCTTTCTTCACGTGCTGAGTAAAGAGCCCTAGTTACTCAAGTGCCACATCTTGGATGAAGTCACAGGTTAAGAGTGGAGGAGCAATTCTTTTCAGTGGCATGGTCATTGAGCAGAGGAGTGGGCAGCCTTTATCCAAGAGAACAAACATATATCTGTACTAGGAATTCAGGCTTGCTAAATGCCCCAGTATCAAAATATTTATAGCACTACTGATAAGAGTACAGTACAGGGAAGAGATGAGGACACTAAAAAGACAGGTGTGAGAAGCTTTCAATAAATACCTCATAGCATCTCAGCATTATTCGAGTATTACTTATATATTACACTTCACATGGCAGTTAGATGGGTTCCTGATGTGGCAAAATATATGGATGGTTTATTATAACAAAATCCTTGTTATGTGATGTGGCCAAAATTAACTGGCGCTGTGTTTCTCTGCTGTAACTGCATCTATTGCAAGCCCTACAAATCCTTTTTGACCACTAGATGGGACTAGGGAATGATAAGTCATGCAGAGGTAGGTTCATTTATTGTGAAGAATAGTCTTTTGTCTTTTTTCTTTCTGTTTTCCTAGGCATGGATGCCACTCAGCTCATAACAAATAACATGTCTGCCTCCATGGACAGATTGCGATCCAGAGCAATTAAGCCCCCACTGTCATACAGTGCCCTTAGCTGTTTACTGAAAAGGACTGAAAGTAGGATTTCAGGACATAAAAGCTTTTGTGAACCAGGCTATTAATTCTTGTGATTCTGGTTTCCTTCTTGGGGTTTTATAGGTCCTCTTCCCTTCCTCCCCCTCATACCCAGTGATAGGTTAACCCAGATGAAGAATGGGCGTACTGATGTTTTAACTAGATAGTTATTTTCAGTAAAGCAAAGTGATAACAGGGAAGGGAGAGAGAATCTATGTATTGGCAGCACCACCATTTGTCCTACCCATCTCTTGTCTGTCATACACCACTTAGCAGTTGCAATATTAATTTTTTTTTCCATATGGAAGTAGAAAATTATACCATAACAAGTCACACATCTGCTCTCCAGTAATGGGGTAAATCTTATAACTGTGTGTATCAGAGAGAAAAGAATTTCATAACAGGAAAAGCATTGTTTGTGTCACTCTTTGCTTAATTATTTCCTGCCGTATATTTAACTTTTCCAGTTTCTTAACCAAGAAGAAGATATGAGTTACAAAAATATGGGGCTTTATAGCAGTTTTTTATGTGAAGCTCTATACTAGATCCAATGTCAACAAGGAAACAGAAAATGCCTTTTCTGCAATAGCTCATATCTGATCTTAGTGAGATAATCAATGTTTTTAAAATGTCTAACATGAAACATTATGTTTGTATTTCACGCAGCATTTTTCATACTCCATTCTAATGGGATTTCTCCCCTGCCTGGAGCCTCAGGGCTTTTGTGAGGATTTGGCATTGCAAACCAGTTCTGTTTATCAGTCAGGCATTTCTTCAAATATAAACAGTGTTTGAAGAACGAAAACCTATTGGTTTTAATATTTGTACTTTACACAATTAACAACTGCATGTTACGTCTTTTGACAGTAGTATCTCAATGTGGATAAATATTCTAGTGGGCTTAATGTTTTTACTTTAATGTTTTTAATGCATTTATATTTGTGTTGTTAGAAAGAACCAGAAAATATTTTTCCTAATAAAAAACCATAGATACAAATGAAAACTTACTTTAATAGAATTTTTTCTGTGGATTACTTCTCTTCAGCAAAAACCCATAAATTCTGGAATTTTCACTGGATACATTTCAGTGGTGAATGGGAAATTCTTTGAGTTTTTGTTGAAATTTTGGGGCTCGGGAGGTGATAGAAAGCTAATATTTTCCACTAAAAGTTTAATTTAATTAAAAATGCCAGAACTTGAATGGAAGTTGTTCACATGCATTTCCTGGCAACTCACTCAGAAAACCCACAGTCCAGTAGTCACAGTAATTGTTAGGCTTCTGCTCCGTAAGGAAAACATATACTGAATATCAAAGAGTGGTTACCAGATGGAAATGAGAATGTTAACTGAGACAGTAATATTTCTTATAACCTTCAAGATTTTATTACCAAAACACTCAGTGTACTAGCAGTGTCTCTGTATATAAAATAGAAGTCTTATGCTGTTTGTATTAATGACTGGCAATTATCCTCCAAAACTGCTTCTCCTTTGATATTGTGAGCTGTGCCTGAAGACTGTTAGGTAAGCTAATCCTTTGACTTCATTCTGACACTTGAAAAAGAAGTCTTAGTCTGAAGACATCAAAAAACCTGCAAAGTACTTGTATTTCTTCAAATTTACCTGTACTTGGCTCTGAATCTACAAGAGTTTCCCATTTTTGAGAAGTCATGTATGTAATTTTATTTGTATTCATTTTTTTCTTACAGGTTTACAATGCTGGACCAAGCACACTTCCTGGAGCTTTTCTTGACATTTTGATTCCAAACCGCCTCTCTGCCACTGGAGATGAAATATTTCATATTCAGCAGATGATGGTGAGTATGTGCTCTGAGCCCAGAGAGGCACTGAGAGCTACTGATGACCAAAAGAAAAGAAGTTCACCAAAACTCAGTGAGTCAGTTGCTTTTTAAGACAAAGGTTCTTTGCATCTGTGGCCAGATCGTAAGCAGCTGAACCCCTCCAGCTGTTGACTGTTCTGCCTCACCTAGGGCAAAGACAACTGGTTGTCTGTTGCTGGTTTCCTGCAATGCTATGTAAAACTAGGTCAGGCTAATGCTGAAGGAAATATAGAGAACACTTCTGCAAGTCACACCTGCAAAGAGGATTGTCTCTTCATCAGTTCTCCCTGACTGAGGGAGGATTAAATGGTGTATCAGTAGGATGCTTTATCAAGCTGACTCAGATTCCCTGTGGTTTTTTCCTGTGGTCATCAGCTAGGTCTGAATACATTATCAATATATATTTTGCTATAGTCCATGTTATAATTTGCTCTTTTTGAGTGTTTTAACAAATATAAGTAATAGAGGAAGTTGTTCTTTCAACACAATTCTGTTCAAAAGATGATTTTGTGTCAATTTCAAAGAAATTCAACATAAACTGTGGTAGGCAAATTCTTAGATTTAATTTCTAATATTTATTCATTTATTTGTTTGTTTGTTTATTTCAAAGCCTTTGTTAGACCACTAAAATACCATCATTTATACTATGGTGGCCAAAAGAGGGAAACCTTACCACTGAGGTAAATTTATTGCTGAAATTCAGAGTAATCTGCCTTTGTGAAATGAAACCAGCTCTTTGGGATAACTGAAAAGAAGTATTATACTTTCATGTGGTTGGTAATACTTTTCTAGCCTTTTGGCTGAAAAGTATTACCTAATATGGAGGTAACAGTGTCACTGAATATGTGTAAATATAGATCTTAAAGATCTTTCTAAGCAGGTTTCCAAGATTTTTGCTGTTGCAGGGTATGAGATAAACACAGATGTGGCTTACAGATGGGCACTAAAGACAGAATAACTGAGAAACGTATTGGGATATTGTATGAAGCAATAGCAGTGTATAGATTGAGTCAATTCTCCAACCAGACTTAATTAGTTCTCCAGCATATGTATAATTTTCTGTGGCATTGCCTTTTAATGTTTATTTAGTCCAGCTTTATATGCAGAAGATCACCTTTTCTTTGACACGTTGCCTGCCAAATCATGACCCATTTCCTTGTTCGTTCCCTGGTCTCTGTGTGCTGTAGGAGAGGGTGTGTTCACAGCAGCCGCAGAGAGTTGGGAATCTTCTTAATGGATTTTGTCTCCCCAAATGTCGATATCTCCTCTAAAGTCAGTCATCCTATAAAGGAGGTCCCAGCTGGGTGGTGTGGTCTTGAGCACTGTGGTAATAAATGCTAGCAGAGTTTGTATTGCTTTTTCCCAACAACAGGTTGCATTTCTCTGCACATTATTTGACTGAATTGTACTTTGAAGTTTGTTTTTGTAGAAATGTTAAACTACTGTTGTGAGACTTCTTTGCAGGTAGCAGGCCAGTACATTTTTATGAGAGATGTCTGCCTGATCCACAGGCATTCCAGTAATTTTGACTACTGATTTTATGTATATGGTCAGTAGAATTCTCCTACATGACTTTCTAAACACCTCTAACGTTAATAAATGTTAGCCAAGAAAATCCTGTCTGGGATAGTGGTTATCCTTGCTTTACAGATACATAATTTAAACACCAAATGGTTTGCTTGACATCACAGAGGAAATTTGTGTCAGAGCCAGGCACTGAACCAATGTATCCCAAGTCTTACTATTGTAACAGAGAAAGCATACCACTCTCTTTCCTACTGCCTCTCTCCCAGTGAGTTTTTATTGACTGAAAAGAGAACTAAAATCATGGAGCTTTTTGACTTTTCATAGAACAAATATAATTAAACAAAGAAACTTAAAAGAAGATGAACTTTAGAAAATGGTTTACAACAGCTATTTTTCCAAGACAATTTTTTTAAGCATAGTCATTAAATATTTCAAGCTTTTGCTTATTTTGAACTTCCCAGAATCTAGACTGCAATAAAGATAGTAAGGTAATAGAATCCTTTCAGACAGTGCAGGTGTTTCTATAATTATTTTCTTTATGCCTATAATCCAGCCATTCTAGCTGTCAGTGTTGACAAAACTTTGTGAATAGCTGTCATTAATACAGAGGATTAGGAATTATCATTTATCTGTAAAATACACTGTTGATACAGCACTTGGGATTTGATGACATAATGGTTTTTATTTTAAGGCTAGTAATTCTATTGCCACTTCTCTGATACACAGTAAGGCAGTGAAATTTATGAGTCAAAATGCACAGTTAAAGCACTAGAGTTTGTCTCAAATACACATAAACCACACAAGATAGTTTCAGGAGCAAACTCCCTCATATTGTGTTGAGTGAGCTAGTCTTTCAGGCACAAAAATTAATAGCAGGAAGACAGTCACATATGGCTCACTGGAACGATCTGTATCTCTGGGAGGTGTTAATAGGAAGTATTATCTGGTGGTCTTGGAGGAAATGACAGCCCTCATGCTTCCTCTGTTCTTGCTGTTCTGATCTTTTGGCTTTATTGCAGAAACTGTTTTAACATTTTCTTCGAGACAAATTCAGATCATGGAAATGTTTTGACATTTGGAGTTCTGCCTTAGAGATGTTCAGACACAATTCAAGGACTATTGGGAGCAGTACTACAATTTCTGCAGCACTTTCCCCAATAAAGCCCCTAATATATAAAGGGAATGAATCAAGTATAAAAGCCAGAAGTAAACAAAAAAATGGATAATTGTAAGAAAACTAGGAAAAAACCCCCAAACAATTGAACTTCCTTCTTATTAAAAATTTTTGATGAATAGGAGATACTATAAATTTTCAAATAATTTTAGCTAGAAAATTTCACCTCTGATATTGGTTTTACGTAGTAAATACTCTGATTCTGCAGTGGTAAATGATATTTTGTAAGCACTTAAGTCAAATTAGTAGCTGTTTGTTTTTATATATTTTTGTATTTGCTTTCTTGCAAAGATTAAAAACCAGCCATGTTAAAAACATAATTAATTAAATACCTCAGCTTCTTAGTAAAAGTGTTGTGATAGAACAGTATAGATGATGGCATAGAAGAGCTTCACACAAGCAGAGAAATTAGTCTTAGGACAAAAGTATATTCTCCACTCTTCAAGCCATTGATTATCTATTTTTCCAGGAAGGAAATCTGTGCTCATTGTATTTGTGTGTGGTTTTGGTTTTGAACTGAAAGATCAGTAATTTCCTTTATGTATCCAGCTAGGGATACACATGGGCAAGGGAAGCACTACCTGACTTGCTAGCTAAGGAGCTGCTTCTTAGGATTGCCAAAAAGATTTTCACAATGGGAGTTCCTACCAAATTAACCAGGGTATTTCCTGAAGCTGTTCATAAATTAGCAATGTGTCCAGGATTATTCTGGGGCTGGCTTTATAGAACTGGATCAGATTGTTGCCTTCTGGTTTATTTTATTTTCATTGAAGGTAAATACAATTATGAGGGATTAATAGCTGGAAGCCAAATTTGTCTATTTGAACTGGATGATACTCTTCCTTCCTCTGGAGAGACCAAGAAGAGCCTGTTTGTGTGAATCAGTACCAAGAATATAAAAGAACGTGTTATAACCATCACTGAGATAAGAATCTCGTTGGAAAGTAGGATGCATATGTTTCAAGGCAGTCTCTTCAGAAAGAATTTGCAATCTAGGCAATGATATAAAAGGGAATTTGGAAGAAAGAGGGAAAGAAATACTGTTCTCAGTTTTTTGATTACAAGCTCCCTCCTTGCATGTAACTCTTGATATCTAAGTCTAGTAATTACTGTTTTAGTAATTGCTATTAACAGAATGTATTTAAATTACTATGTTCTCTTACTCTAGCAATTAATGGATAGAGGGGCATAGAAGCAGCTCTGGAGAAGCATTTGCCAGTCTCCACTGATAATACAGAAACCATCTAGTTTCCCTGATTTTCCTTAGGCTTCTAAACTTAGATCTTGAGAATTATTTACAGAGAGTGAAAAATGGGTTAAATTTCAGTCTTGTGACTCCTGTCCCCATCAACCTTAAATGGGCCAGTTCGCCCAGTCCACTAGTTCCTGGTCCAACCCTTCCCATCACTTCTTGATTAGGGAGCAAAACAAAAAGTCCTTCTCTTGGAAGGACAAACAGAAGTCCTCCAGTTGTCCTATTATGTTTGGCATATTCACTTCGCACTTCTTTCTGCATGGGTGAGACCTGGATTTGGACTTTATGATAGCTGGGTATCAGCAAGATTTTAAAAAGTAAAGAAAAGCTGAATGAATTAATGGAAGAATTGAAGAGAATTCCTTTTACAGGTTGCCTTTTAAGTTGATGGCTGCCTGAGCATGGGACTCTAGAAATGCTTGTCATGTTCATTAGGGAAGGCTGTGTAAAATAAACATTTATCTCTTCCCGTGAATGTTGGAAGCGAAAAAGTAAAATGGAGTCAGTCCCAGAGCTACAAGTGCTGGCTGATGACAGGTTACATTTTTAAAGCCAGTTTGTATAGCAGCCATGTAATTTTTCTTCCTTCATTTGCAGTGTAATGTCTGTAAGGAGCAGAAAGAAGTTAGGGAGAAGAGTTAAAGCTTGCTGTCTCACTCCACAAAACGTCCCAAACTAATTGAGGTTTTTCTTCACTCATAGAATGTCAAAGAAATACTGTCAATTTTAAAACTTTAAATGTATTTTCTGCTTATTATTTGTAGGTTTTATCTTCTAGCATAGGAATAAGATGCTTTGTCTGCTGCAATGCTGGTGTTTAAAACTTAAAACTAAGCTAGGAAGGACCGTCAAAGGTCTCTGAAGTGTGGTTGGGTGTGAGTGTTCCTTGAGGCATATTTTGAGATTGTCAAGCTCACAACTACATGTTCCACATACAGAGGCAAGCCTGTATATTGATATAATTATGTAGAAAACCTCTTGTTTGTTGGTAGATGGTTTAAAGTTATTTTTTTATGTCATTTGACATTTCAGGTCTTGTCTCTGAAAATGTGTATGTGCAGTCCCAGCACATGAAGACAGAAATATTTGCTGATTGTATTTGAGACAGCAATTTTTTTTTCCCAGCAACAATTCATGCTGCTGCTGGTTGCCACATTTGACTGAAAGATTGTACAGGAACATTTTGCACTTACAGCAAGATTTATTTTAGCCCTTTGTGTTAGTCATCCTGCTTGTAGTCTCTTCATACACACACGCATTACACACACACTAGCATACACGTATTTTGGCACCATATTTAAAGGCATAGCTAGATTACTGGAGGAAATTATTCATTCCAGGGAATGTATTGTACAGAAATTTGTGCAGAAAATTGTACAGATACTTTCTGACCTTCCTGCCTCTTTCACTTTAATTGCTTTTTAAATGACTATTCCAAAACATTCTTGCTTAGGCAGTTGGAGGTATTTCCTGCCCCACCCCCAGTGTAGAACACTTCTGTGTTATCAACTGAATCTGGCTTTGCCTAGGAGCCCTGTCCCTTGCAGGAGAAACTAGTGCATCTGCCAGGTCCAGGATGGCTGTGAGGAGAGGCAGAAGCATATACTGTGGTCCAGCATAGCACAGTTGCCTTTAGACAGCAGCAGGGAACAGGACTGCAGAGTAGCTCAGAAAGAGTTCCTAATGTCAGCATGATGAACTGAAACTCTTTAAGCAAAGAGGAACTTACCTCTCTTTCAAGTTTCCATTGTTATATAGGAAAGACTGCCCAGCCATAAAATTAAGCTTTTTCCTGAGTTAAGACCTTAAAATAAATCTAAAACCCTCAGCATTTTTGCCATCTGAATCACTATACAAAAGCTGTGCCTTGGTCAGAGCTCACAGCATTTCCAGTGTTTCAAAATAATCTTTTCATGCATTGCTTAGTGCATCCTTGAATATGGAGCAAAACTTCTTAACATGGAAGAAAGTTTTCTGTGACTTGCTAGTTGGGATCTTTAGGTGAAACCAGATTTGAACAAGTTTTTTGACATTTTCCCGTTATTTTGACCAACTCTTCTAGAAATGAAAGTGCTATGGTATTGTATAAGCAGTGAATTTTTTTGAAAATTCTAAAGAGGATGTTCTTGGAAAATGCATTTTGAATGTAAAAAAAGAATTGTCTTTCAAGAAAGTCTAATAATATAAAAATCAAGGCCATTGAAACATGGGGAAAAACCACTGTAATCCATATATTAAATCAGGGCACAGCAACACAATGTTCTTGCCCAATTGTGGCCTCTTCATGATTAGCTTCTACAGTAAAGTGAAATTTGTCAAATTACTTAGTTATTGAAATTTTACAACACTGCCCCCAAAAATATCATGGCCTTTCAAATGAGTGGCAGTTTGATTAATATTTTGGGTCAGCTGAAGGTGTTGCTACTTCGTGAACGGCCCATAGCTCCTGTTTTTTTGGCCGAATACGTGAATTCTAATTTTGAAAAAGATGGCGGATTTGCCTTTTGATAAAAGGAAATTTCAGATAAAGAAAGACATGAAATATAATGGATATGTAAATAACCTGTTATCAGAATGATGAAGGAAGCAGGATTTTTGGCAGATACCAAGTCAGGAGTAATCATATAGTAATCAGGAGTTTTGCTGAGGTATGGAAAAAATATATATAGTTGGGTTTTTTTGTAAGCTTCCTAGCCAGAGAAGGAAGCTCCTCCTATTGAAGGATACTGAATGAAAGGACAGTCTACAAATTTTATTTTTTTTTCCCTTCTTTTTGAAGGAGTGAGTGTAGGAATTCACCATTTTTCCATTGGTGAAGCTTTTCCTGCCAAAAACAATGAAGAAGGAAATTCAGAAAAGAACTGATTGGTTAATTTTTTAACACGCAGTCCTGTTTTAAATCCTGACTCTTAGACTAGCCTTTCTCTTTTATAACTAATGTATAAGATTTGTGGTCTAAATGAAGGGAGCGAAAAACAAGGAAGAGTTAAAAACAATGGTATTTGTGCATATAAACTCTAGCTACTATCTGGTGAAAGAAGGGTTTTCCTCCCTGTTCATGTATCAGAGTGAAAATAAGCATCTTTTATTGGATTTCTCTCCTGGCTTTGAAAGTACATCATTCCAGTCTTCTGCAAGGTACCAGATAGTATCAAAATTATCAATAAACCATTTCTTGGAGGAAACTCTGAGGATGTCCTGGAAACAAAAGACATCTTCTGCTTAATTTAATATATCTCCGCCACCCCCCAAGAGGTTTTTTTAATGAGGATGACTCATTTAATCTTCAATTGTCTACAGTAGATAGGCAAAATCATCCTCTTGAAAGTCCTACCTTCTCTCCACTGCCTCTAAAGAGACTTTATATCTTAGACACCTTTCTGATACATTCAAACATCTGCTTTAGTGAAACATCCCACTGGAGCTGTTTGAGCCCTCCAAGGAATGTACTTACCTGCACAGTCTTCAGAACTCCTCATCCTAGTATCAACACAGCCCATAGGGAATGTCCAACAATTAGGTAAAGAACAAACATGGGCTTATTTGTGTTTAATACATCATAGGTAAGGCTGCAGAAGAGGATGTGCTATAGACAGATAGAACCTAGCTGAAGGAGCATCAAATGCCAAGTGATGTCAGGAGCTTTTTAAATAGAGACATACCCTGAGAATTGTTTGTTGCCTCATATGTTGGTTAAGCATTTCACAGTTCATCATAGGGAGATGAAGAGTACTTCTCAGTGACCCTTTCTTGGGTTACATCTGCTAGAGGCCAATATATAAGGAGCACATGAATGTTAGTGGTAAGCTGATTTTTGTGTAAGGTGGTGGCCATTCATTCCTAGGCTTGAACCTTCTGTGGATCTCACAGTTAAATCATACCAAAGGGTCAGTGTTTCTTCTTACTGTGTACATGTGGCATGTACAGGTCTGTCTAGCAAAGAATCCACTGTCTTGTAAGTCAGGAACTTTTTATGAGAAGATCTTTGCTTTTGTCACTAAACTGGGTAGGAATCACTAGTTCTTTAGAGCAGTACTTCTGGGGATTGCTGCTAAGTATGTGCAAATTGGCTGCAGGGCCAAGACCAGGCCAATGTTACAAGAATCATGCTTATCAAACCTGATTGTTTAATTAAGCTGCATAATAAGTGCATCAGAAAAACATCTAAAGGCGTTGCAATCAGGTTAGCATGATTTATGCCAAACATACATCTGGTGCATTGTCCTGTTGTCTAGAGGAGCAGAAGCTAGAGCTGTGGTGTACTCCCCCTCTAAGCTGATTTAATGCTTTAGCATCTTCACTTCGTTTCCACTTGCCTCTCCTCATGGCCTTGTAAGGTTACTTAATGGATCTGTGGACTACTGGTTTTCCTTCCCATCATTGCTATTTTTAGTTGAAATCTTTCAAAAGTTTTGTAAAATGGATTAATTTTTTAAATTATTTTCTGTTGTTTCAGGGGCTCTTAAATTTATTACCAGAATCAACAGGACTGCTCTGATTCAAACGTGTTTCATTATCTGTGAATTTTAAACATTCTTGGCATATGGCACAAGTAGTCAGATAACATAGTTACATAACTTATTTGTCTACTGTTGAAAGTCTGACCTAGTCTGGAATTTCTTGTCAGTACCCTTTTTTTTTCTCAGTGTGACATGTTAGATTAACCCTGCCTATCAATTCTTTGTTCACCTAATAAAGGATGAATCAGTAT
Organism: Pachycephala philippinensis; assembly: GCA_013397055.1. Classification (NCBI taxonomy): domain Eukaryota; kingdom Metazoa; phylum Chordata; class Aves; order Passeriformes; genus Pachycephala; species Pachycephala philippinensis. The sequence continues at coordinate 35,170 of VWZT01000005.1, forward strand.
CTTTGAATCAGAATACATGTATACATGTTTTCCCTAATACTAGGATGAACATGCTATGGTTAGCAACAAAGACAGACAAACACATATGTTATTTATTTTTCAAATTTGAACCACTGACTAGTTATTCATACATAAATAAAACAGTTTAAAAAACATACAGGGGAAAATACGTAAAAATTCTCTGCCAGCAATTTCCAGACCACATCCAAACTCCTTGTCCTTTGGAGTCAGTATAGCCCGGGAATGATGAGAAAGGCATCCATTATAGAGTTGAACAATGTTAAAATTTTTTTTTAAATGACTGGCCTGTGTTCAGACCTTGAACATGTTTCCTGCAAGTAAAATTGCTGTTCCAAATACCTTGTATCTCATCATGTTTTCTCTGAACTTGCCCACACACTTTTTCTGAGGTCACATGTGGGTTTGGTTTTATCATGTGCACTCACGTCTGGAATCCACCTTCATACTTGCTTCATATCAGCTTAGTTCTGCTAGCTTCCAGGCCCTCCTCCACAACTAGTGATGATTTAGCTCAAGAGGGGAATCCCAGACTTACTGGAAGAACCCGGAAACCTTAAGTTTTAGTACCATAATGAATTCTTTTGCATTGGTGGAAATCTAGTGTTGCTAGTATAAGTAATGAGCTGAAGATACACATTTGCTCACCCATTTATCTTGTAAAATGTCAGTCCTTAAATACGGGAATAGCCCTTGGCTTCTTATATACAGCAATGCAACAGGGAGATTGTACATAATGCTTTGTTGGAAGCAACAGCCAGTTTTCCTCCTGATTTTCTGTCTCATTCTTTCAAGAGATACCTATCACTTGCACATACTTAGCCCCAGCTGCTAATATCCACTTCTTGTGCTTGGTCCTCAACTGTCCTGTACATATTGAAATTGTATTTCACTTCCATCTCCCAGGTTGACATCTTGTGCAGGATACAGGGCCCTGAAAAAATGGGAGGTCTTGCCTTTGATGCATGTAAACGTGTTGAGGTTAAATCTAGAAGGGGCCACTGGCTTTTAGTTCACCATGAAGTTTATGTTACAGGTAATGTGGCCTAAATGCTTAAACTGTTTGCTAAAATTTTGCTACAACAATTTCTGAAAGGCCACAAAGGCTTGCTAGAAATTGCCATGTTCTGAGAGTAGCTACAGATGAGCAGAGATGATATTTCAAATACCCTGAAGGTGGGAAACAGTGCTGATAGCAGAACAGGAATGTGCTGAGGCAGCACAGGTGTGTTATTTGTCCTGGAAACTCCAACCACTCCCAGGTGACCTGGCTTCATTGGCAGCCCTTGCTTATCCTCTGTGTTTCCTGGAAAATGTGTGGTGATTTTCCCCCTTACACTGGTACCACCTTCTTGGAGTTGCAAATCAAGCCCGAGTATTCTCATGAATCCCTATAGGTGCAGGGAAAGTCAGAGATTATGATCCCTGTGTATGTAATAAATTCAACATGTAATTCTCATACAGCCCTATTAAATATCCTGCAGGCTTTTTAGGATGTGATGTGTGTGGAGTGTACATGATATGTTTTACATACAACTGTTTCACTCTGAAATGTCCTCCTGCTGCTTTTTCTTGAGAGTGGTGTAATCTTATATGATTAAAAACCATTGCTACTGTATGGGTTTGCCTCTGCTCAACCCATAAAGTAGCAAGAAAAAAGTCAGTCAGATTCAAATATCCAGAATCCATTAACGTCATCCTGCAGTAATTTCTTCCTTGTTGCAGACAGAGCATTTTAAAAGCATGAAGTAACATGCATGCTTTCTCCAGTGGTTATATCTTGTCTCTGAGAAATCTAGTGGTTTGTGCTGACAACAAAAAATTGGCAGAGTAACCCATTGTACAGGCAGTCCTATTTAAATGTCTCTCAAGCATGTTCACAGGCTTTTCACAGCAACTTACAATAAATTAACAAAGCTAGAGACTAACTTGTCTCTGAATGAGTCTGTGGCCATTTATAGAATCATAAAATCAGAGAATGGTGTGGGTTGAAATGGATAGTATAGGCAGTATGAGGGATTTTCTGCTACTCTGCATGATTAGTAATATTATTAGCCTTTGCAGACTTATGGTGACATGAAGGGGCCTGTTATGCAAGGTGCCATTTACAGTCTGTGGAGTACAAATGTTCTGGCTTGTATCTCTTTATATTTATGCATGTTACATGTATATGCACACGAGTTGAATACAATAGGAGACTATACATATATATATATACATATATACACACACGCACACACACACACATATATATGTTCGGGAGCGAGTAATGATTTTCAGTCCCTTAGATTTTGGATGTCCACTTAAAATTGTCTGTAAGGTGGTGATTTTCAAGTGCCACAGGTGTCTAAGTGAGGCACCTGACAATAATGTGTTGTTATTGAGAAATGTTGAAGGCTACTCTGACATACAGTGGTGTTCAAGAATGCATGTGAGATCTGAGTGCAGACTGTGCTACTGCTTTAATCACTCTGATATTCCACAGTAAGACTATCAGAATGATTTTTTTTACCTTTCTTTACACTGGGGCTGAGCAGTTTGAAAAAAGTGCCTTCGAAATTGAGGTAAAAACTAGAAAAAACATGATGTGTGTATTGTTGTTAAGTGTTTTGCAGCCTAAGACAAGACATTGCTAGAGAATGGGAACATCCCTACTCATGGACACCATGGTAAAAATAAACCATTGTCAGTAAAAACCTTTGTGGGAAAATTATACTTTTGTTCTTGATGTTGGTTTGCCTCACGTGAAAGTTGAAGACATTCAAGATAGCGAAAGCATGCTTCATTCTAATAATGAAAATGACAAATAATAAATATATCAAGTTATAAAATCTGTATGGAAAGATTTTACACAATGTTTGGATTTCCATCAGATAACCGCCCCCTTACAAATTTTTCTGTTTAGAATTGAAATTCTGAAAATGTAATTTCTTTGCAAAAAATGTATTTTTTTTTTAATTAGAAAAGTTTTCCAGGAGTAGAAGGCTAGGATCAGTAGTTAGTAATACTTACTTCTGTGTTACAAAATTTTTACACTGTTACCCTGAAAAAACTCGTGATACATGTGGTAGTCTAGACTGTATGTGATGACATAGACCATTGTATATAGAGAAGAAGTAAAAAATAATTTAAGATCTTTGAAATTAGGCTATTTTTTCTGCAATTTAAAGCTGTTCAGTGAAATCTGCTAGGTCAGCCATTAATTTGTGGCTGCAGCACATTCAGGCCACAGGACCAGACTCAGAGCAAGTTAGGAAAGTGTGTAATATGGACCTAAGTGCTGAAGGTGCTATGCAGTTAGCCTGGTTTACCTTTTTCTTTGGCCTACTTTATGTGCTAACGTGGACTTTGTCTACCTCTGTCTGGGTACAGATTTTAGGTACACTTCCAGTACAGGAGATTTATCTGTATGCACCAGACCAGTGCACCAGACTGCAAATGATTTTATTCTGGACTTTATAAGTAGCTTCTGGAAAACAGAATGAAACAACCTTCAGCAGAGACAGCTCCAGCAAAGCTCCTTGGAAGTCCCTTGTTGGGAGGCTGCAGCGCTGCTTCTGCTTGGTACATCTCTTGGGAAAGGTCTTTATTTCCCAATCTGTAGTCTTAATGTAGGATTTAAGACAGCCCCGCTTTTGTCCCACTTGTTCCCTGCCCCAGTTGTTCATTTGTGTTAGGAGTTAGATGTTGACATTTCTCTGTGGCTTCTATGTAGTTCTTGCATTGACTACAATGGCAGTGCACATCTCTTTCCACATCCTATGCACTGCTCAAAAAAAGTCCCTTCTGCTGTTTCTGTAAGATGTTGGATCCTGGTTTCTAGGAAGACCACTTTGGGGGTAGTCCCTTTCTGTTTATAGACTGCTGAGAAATGGAAATTTTCAAAAAGCTCTGGTATGCCAGGTACCCTGAAATTCCAAGTCTGACGAAGAGCCTGGCTTCCTACTCCATTTCAAAGACTTGTACAGTTCTTGCATCTATAAATTGTAAACATTTAGCCAGAAATTTCCTTGTCTGTGTACCACAAGGTGGCTGGGACAGCATCATATTTGAACAACAAGAAACTCAAAATGAGGCTCACAATACAAATCATGATTTTTATTTCAGAGATGCAGTTCAGTCTCAGCATAATGCAAACAGGAGTTTTATGCTAAGATTTTATTTAACTAGTTGTCTTTCTGCAGCTGAATATTTCATCAAAAACAAAGTTTATTGAAAAGTTGCCATTGTTTTTTCTGGCTGGTTGACTGAACCCTTATGCATGTAAAAATTGAGAATAACAGATGATGTGAAATATAAGTATTTAACAGTCATCCTAACAAAGCAAACAAACCAAAACCCCTAAAAAATATTCCACTAAACCAACTGTGGCCAGTCTTTTGAAAAGGATGGATTTGCTTCTACCTTAGCATGATCCACCCATTTAGAACTTTTTTGTTAATTTTTTCCCAGTTTTGTGGCTCTGTGGCTTCCAAGAGTGCTAAAAGAAATGGATTGCTGCTCAGCTGCCTTGCATCCTTTCCTGCCTGCTGGCTGTCAGCACACGCTGATGGATCACAGGTACACAGATGAGTGTAATCTAATTTCTGCCTGGTTGAATTCCCCCAAATTCTGCAGGCCAAATAGCAGTGTCTGCCTTCTAGGAAGTAGCCTCTGCCTTTGGCTGCTAAAACAGGTATAGGTGACCTGATGGTCTGTTCCAGAGCAGTGCAGGTAACAGGAGGTGCTTAGTTCTTGCATGTTTCCCTCTTAATATGGACTGAAACACTGTATTTAGTATCCACCTCATATAGGATTGCTGTGTAGCTGGCAGAGAGGAAAAGGTATTTCGAAATTCAGAGTTGGTCCTCTGGAGGTGCCTTTCTCTGCTTCAGCTAAAGTGTTTTAAAAACGATGCCAACCTTCAGTTTAAGAAAAGATAGTAACTTAAAGTAGAAAGGACCAGGTTTATGTTGCTTCATGCTAAACAATTCCTTTTAGTCTTGTGAGATATTTCTGCTTTGGCTTGTTCTTACACTGTACTTTTACAGGATGTAAATATTTGTGGAGTATGCCAAAAACTTGTATAGTGCAGAAACTTGTACTGTCCTTGTATCTCTTGCATAAATCTAATGACATCTGTAATTTAAACTTTCAGGAATAAAGAAAAAGTACTTAATAGATCCTGACTTCTTGCTCTTTTTAATTTAACATAAGCCTTCTAGCAGATACGGATCTAATGTCCATGTGAAAGATCAAGGAAGTAAATGTCTGCAGGCTTTGTGAATCTCTTACCTAAACTAAATAATGAAAACTCATTTCAGGTGATCTGGAGAAATCATAGTCTTAATCTTCAGTTGAGCCCCAAGGAGACTGTAAACTTTGGGTACATCTGTTGGGAGTGTAAGGTCAGATTGTGTTAAGTCAGTTTGTGAATACATACTTCAAAGAATAGGTTATGAAGTATTTGTGGGCCAGTGAAACAGAAAAGGTATGTCTTTCAAAGAGACAGGTATCACTTGTCTGGAAAACAGCATTTAAAATCTAGATAGACATTTTGGTTTTGCTTCTTTTTTCACAATATTTAACACAGATACAAACTGTGTATGGCTGAATCAGACTCAGAGTATGCAGTAATTTTGTATCTGTAACAACTTTTTTTCTCGCTCTTTCAAGGATTTATGATTTGAATAAGGTACAAGTTTTCAGTTTTTCATCCTGTCAGAGGATGTGAGGAGGTCAACAGCAGGATGTGTAAGAATGTCAATTTGTGGTTTGTGAGAAAATCTCCCTCTCTCACTCTTACAGGTTTTAAGGATGGTAGCAAGAAGAATTTGCTGATACTTTGTTGTCATAGTTTTTATTAAATTTCAGTAATTTTTTAAAATAAATATTCATAAGCTGCAAAAAGTGAGAAGGCTTTTCTTGAGGAAGATTATCTTGACTGAAGCTCATTTTATCAGTTTGGTACTCTTCAGGTCTTACTTGCCTCAGTCATCCATTTTCTCGGACAAGTGAATAAGCTAATGACACAAAAAGGAGGTTTTGTACTATTTCTGCTAAAGGTAAAAGAACAGATTTAGTGCCCAGGCTTGTGCATTTACACAAAGATTTCATTTATCTCGTTAGTTTTGATACAAACAGGGATGTAGCTGAGTTGGCCAAAACATAAAAAAAAGTAATACGAAGGGTAACACTATTGCCTTAGTTTAAGACAATCTACGGGATGGGGTCTCCGAAATAAGTTACTTCCGCTTAGTTTTAACTTCTCCTCTTTCCACTAATAAGGAGAGACAAACACGAAGAGATACAAGTGAAAAAATTAACGGTTTACTTAAAGCAAACAGCAATAATCAAGAAACACAAAAGCAAACGGTTCAACGCCCACGCACCAATGCAGATAAGGTCCCACTAATTGTCCCGGGGAACACAGACAAAAATGGTGGAGATTCCCGTCCCTGCGCCACGCAACCGAGAGAGAGAGTGAAGGAAACAACACGAGAAACAAGCCTCCGTTGTTCCAAAACTCCCTCCCTCCCCCCNCCAACGGGGAACAGGGACAAAACAAAACATGGAAAAACTATTTCTGTCCAAAGCAGTCAATGCTGCCGTGCTGCCCGCTCCACGCCGTCCATCAGGGGCTTTCCCTGGCGCGGCGCGTCTGCTGGAACTCGTGGAGGGGCTCTGACCTCCGGCGTGGCGGCTGCGGGCAGCAGCGGGCAAGCCCGTCCCCCTCCTCGGCAAATGGGATTTGGAATGCTTGAGAGCCCGGAAAGAACGGAAGGCAGAGCTCCATGTCTCCGTCCCCTGTTTTTAAAGGCACGAAGCACTCCTCCCCGTTTTGTGATCTGGAGTAAAATACAGAGGCTCGGCTTCCGACTCCAAGTCTTAAAGAGGCAATAAACAAACTTGTGCGGGTTGATGTAAAGAACGATTTTGGGTCAACCCTTATGGTAGACTCCGCCTACTATCTCTGTAACTAGGACAACTATTGACTTAAAATACTACGTGATAACATGTATTTTGCTGAGGTTTTTTTCCTCTGTCTCTATCTCCAGATATGTAGAACATTGACACCCACATGTTAGCTAGGTTAGGCACGTTCATATCCTATCCAGTCAAAGTATTTCCAGTGCATGATTCATCTGGCTTACTTCAGATGCTTTCTTTAGGGTTATTTGACTCCCAAGGTGGTTATTTTTCTCTTTTGACTATTAATGGGAGTCCAGACGTTTGCCTCAGATTTAGGTGTATTTTTACAGACAGACTAATTCAACCTTCTTGTATAATTTTGTTTAATTTGGAATAATAATTATGATTTATAATTGTGCATGCAGGTTGGTCAGGACAAAGGAAGCTGCTCTTTCCATAGAAACCACAGCCCATGCGTTGTTCCTCAAGAGAATGAAAATATTTTCCACACAATATTTGCTTTTTTCACAAAGTCTGGCAGAAAAGTATTGGTAAGAAATGGCACCACTTATGACACCACTTGAACATACAGCATATTTTACAAAACATTTTGCATGGTTTGGCATGAAGATCTGAAGCAGGTAGTTCATTATAGAGCATATATAACAATACTGGTGATGTGCTGGGGGGGCATTTAGTGCCCGTAATTGTCTGATTTTTAAAAGTAAATAGGAAGTTTCAGGAAGTGCAGTGGAAATGGGTTTAGCTGACATGGCAGCACACACTTGGTTACCAGAGCCTTTGCTCCCATGTTCTATCAAAGGCATATGGGGACAATGGGTCACTACACTCTGCTTGGGGCCTGACCCACGCAGATGGCTGATGTGCAGCAGTGGTCCTGTTCCTTTCAGTCCTGAATGCTTGCCTGGCTCAGCAGCTCTGTAGAGGACTGAATTTTACCTGGCTTGCTTTCATGCAGGCCTCTGTATCCAGCTGTCTTCAGGTCTTGACAGTTTCTATTTCAGTGCAGGAGGTCTATATTATAGCAGCTTACTATATGACTTAGTTTTTTGGTGTGTTTGCTGTCACACAATTTATCATTGAAATTTTACCTCCTTTGCCTAACAACTTTTCCCATATTTCCTGTAGGACTGTGAAAGACCAGGCAGATCTTGTTTAATTGTACGCTGCCACTTAAGCTCACTACCTAAAGCAGAGTCCTGTGATATAAATATCTACACGCTGCTGAATACTGAGATACTCAAGAAGGTATGTGCTCCCCTTGTAGGTTGTCTTCAATGCCAATTTAATTGTGCTTATGTGAACCAATGAATTCAAAACTTGGATTTCTTTCACTCTTTACTAGTGTGTGAAAAAGAATCATGGTATTAAAGAAAACAGATCTACTTATTAACAGTGTGTATGGATATGTTAAGCCTAGTTCTTACCCGTTACCCGTTAAGATAGAAATAAATTTAGTTCAGAAATTTATACATTGAAAAATGTCAAATGAGACCCCTAATTGTGTGCATGGTGCTAAGGCTAGACATTTCTGAAAATTGAATTTATTTCTGAGAGTTTTCATTCTAAAAAATGTAAGTGAATGTAAACTGTGACTAGCTATCATCTTTCTCTGTAAACGGACATAAGGCAGTTTTTTGTCATTTTTACTTCAAATTATTATTATTCAAAGAAGATGCATCATGACCACAATAATGCTGAGCTTAACATTTGTGACAAGAGACAAATGGTTGCAAGTTAATTTCTGTCTTCTCTGAAGCCACTGAATGGGACAGCAAATCTTTTAAATTTTTTGTGATTTATTGTATTTTGACTTATTTTCCTTAACTTACAAAAATGCTGACTCTAATTGTGCCAAGATGCTGTAAGACTATGAGGGTATAAGATAATTGGAGGAGAAAGCTGATAACATGAGCCTACTAAAATAAACCTGTCTTTGATAGCTTCAGAGAAAGCCCTTATTAGAAAACAGTTGCTAAAATAATTAATAGCCCTGAGCTTGTCCAATTGAAACCAGTGAGTCTGTTCATGTTTGTTCATATTTGAAAACAGGAAGTATAGGCAAGGCCAGAAGTTTCAGGTATTTGTTATGTACTTATAGAACTGCTTAAATATGTAAACAAGAGTGTATGCAAAATGTGCTTCTGGGAAATTCAGACTTGGGAATAGCCAGGATTCATCCCATCTGCTGGTGATGCCTTGGAGAGGCTATCTGAAAACAGAGGCTAGACAAGATTAAGAGAATAAAAGCGGGTATTTTTGAAGGTCCTTCAATAGATACACCTTGGGCAGTCAAAAATCCTCTGAGAGGCTTACACCCAAGATGGACGCTGGGTTTGAAGGTCCTTCAATAGATACACCTTGGGCAGTCAAAAATCCTCTGAGAGGCTTACACCCAAGATGGACGCTGGGTCATGGGTTTTTGACACTTTTATTAGTTTGGTCCATTTGCATATCAGGGTTAATTCTCCAATTACAATTTCAGGTAATGATGTCATCACCCCAAGTTTGTTCCCCCTTTCTAGAGGTTTAGTTTACACATTTCAGGGCCTGGGACAACAAGGTGTCCTTGAGTCCAGGCCTAGAGAGGGTTTGTTATGTCTAACCGGAATGGGAGAACAATAGCTAACTGCCTATATAAAGTTTTAGAGTTACATACTAAAGCAGCACAGGATCTGAAAAATATAAAAGCTAAATCCTAAGGCATCACTGGGTCCCTTCTAAGATTACTTTTAGCAACACTCCTTTAAAAGAGAACAGTGTTTACATGTTTGAGTATCACCAGTGCATGCCATTTTCTACTTATTACATACCCTTCCCAATGTGAACTGCATACAAGTGACTAATCTATAAGTTGAAATGGCATCTTATTTAAATGTGCCTGTTAAAATGCACCAGGCATTTTATTGGAGAAATGTATATTAATGAGAGGAGGTGTACAGTGAATAATTAAGATATTTGCCATGCACAGATTCAAATAAGAAGTTTTCCCCCGGGATATATTGAAGTTTATCCCAGTTTCTGCATATCATTTTTCTGTTCACTTGAAAAACAAATCTTAACTTTTTTCATGGTTAATATTGAGCCTGCCTGTGTCACTGGCAATGTTCTGTCTTGCTTTCATGGTAAATGTGGAAAACATTAACAAACCAAATACAAAGTATGTGTTTAAAGTCTAACATACCTGATTTTGTTATAATCTGAAATAATATGCTCAGTTATATCTGTCTGTTATGAGCATAAAGTATATTTTTTCAAAGCAGAGTTGTAACCAGGCTAGTACTTAACTGTCAACCTAGCCTTCACTAAGTGTTGTCTGGGTGTATTTATTACACTGGCAAATGTTTGATGGTTTGTTGGGCTTTTTTGGCAGGGGGGATTGGTGCTTTTTTTGTTGTTGTTGTTGTTAAGTCCAGTTCTTCCTCTTTTTACTTCTCAGGACAGTTCATCGGTCATCCAGTTTGTCACAAGGGCAAGGCTGCAGGTGGACCATGACCTCAGAGTTGTGGAGGTGCCCAATGGGAGCCCAGGAGAAAAAGCAGTGAGTACATAAACCTGAAGAGAAATGTTTCCTTATCCAAGTGGGCTGGAAATCACTGAGAGCTCTACACAAACTGGAATTTGTGCCTGGACTAGCCCACAAGAGTGCCCAGACTTTCTCTGACTAGACTTACAGTACTGTGAACTGTATTTTTGTGGTTTGGCTCTCTGTGATAACCATGTCAACAGAGTGAATGATGTTATGTCAAACCAGAGTGATCTATGTTGTACTAGCTAAAATACCCTTAAGGTGTTAATGCAAAAATTAGGTTTAGCTTCCTGATTTAGGGTTAACATTTGCTTTAATCTAATTCAAATTTCCCTTGGAAACCTAAAAGACACTTGAAACCTCAGCAATGTCTTTTCACATGTGCCAGAATGAAATATTTAGAAGCATTAATAAAATTTTGGGAGCTGTGAAAATGGACAAGGTTCTCTAAACCTTCAGAAATTCATTTAAATTTTTTTTATTGTGCTGAGCTGGTAAAAATCAAGTATGAGCTGATACCACATTTTGTATTGATCTCCCTCTTCCTCATGAGTCCTCTGCTCCTGCTGTGTCTCCTACCTTTTTGGTGCCACTGGTCTTCCTGCCTTTTGTTATCTAGAAGTCTGGCAGTTCACTGCTCCCACTGTGTTTCTGTGTCCATTCACCTGGCTGGCACCACCCAGTTCACAGCCTCTTGTCTCAGGCTCCTACACAGAGCTCAATCTGCATTTAAATTGGCATCTCAATCTGCAGTTTGCAAACCCAGCTACTTGCACCAGATGTATCCCTCAAAAATCATGTCTGTCACTGTAGTCTTGAATTTCTATTTCATTAGATCTGTCAGAAAAAGGAATTCTTTTATATGACAGGAACTTCACTTTTCCCTTCTGTTTTATTTTCTTTGTTGGGTTTCCATACCATTCTATACAATAGGCTTGGAAGTTAAAATGAGAAACATAGTTAGCCATTGCTGAGAATGTGCCTTATAAGTGGCCTGCAGTCCTGACTGTTAATACATTGCTTGACCTCTCCTTAGTTCTGCAGCTTGCACAGAACAGATCTTGCAATTGTATGGCAAAATTTCATTAATGACTGAAGTAACACCTGACTGTAATACCCATGCCTCAACTGAAATGGAAGAAGCCAGTATCTCTATGACAAATATTTTCATCTGTAAAGGGTTTTAGAATCTCTAAGAATGATAGGCACACTGTAAAATGTTTCAGATTGCTATTTTTTAATGTTCAAAATCTAGAAATGCTTTTATCTAGGAATGCAAGCTCTGCTGTATTTCATTGTTATCTAATGCTTAGAGAAAAAAGAAAAGAAAATTAGGCAAAAAAAGAAATTGTCCTTCTATTCTCAGAAAGCCTTTCATTAAGCCTTGAGTTGCATTATGAAGCACACTGTGTGTGTTGGGAAGCTATCTTAATCTTCAAACAAGAGCTAGCTTGTAGTTCCTGGGAAGTCCTAGCTGTAAAAGAGCATGCTTGACATGTGGTAGCAATATAACGTTAATCTGTAGTTTCAAGTCTTTTCTCATGTGAGTGCCATTTCCTCTCTGCTTTATGGTATTTCCATATGCCAGCTTCAGCATTGCTGTATGTGTTGCACAGGGTCATGTTCAGGCAAAAATTTAAGACATGGCTTGGCTCAAGGTATTAATTTTTCTGTGTTCTCTTCTTGTGGAGTGCAGAAGGGAAGAGTAGTTGTTGCAAGCCACACCTATTCTGCTGGAAATAGAGACTGGAAAAAGAAAATGTCTTTGTTCATACTCCTCTCTTCATTTTTAAAGCTCACCCTGTACTCTTCATTGACAACTGACTGCTGTACTGTATCCATTTGGATAGCAGCTCCTTCTGTACAGTTGTGCATGGACTTCCTATGAGTCTGTTTGTGACAGTGTTCCCTAACATTTCTTAGACACTTTATCACGCTAAGGTTGACAAGGCCTTTTTGCTGTCTGTAGCTAAATGTGGGCTTATTATCACATTTAAATGGTTCTTTATGACCAGGTGCCATTATTTCAATTGGTACTTTTACAGTATAGTGTGCAATATCAGAGTGCAAACTCTCTGTGAAGAAGATAAATGGAGAAGGAAGACAAATGGAAAAGGAAGGCTGATATTTCTGATGATAGTATAAGAAATACCAGTGGACCACCCATATAAACACCAACTTTGTCAGAAACTTCAATAGACAATTTGTAAGGGTGATGCAAAAGTGTATGTAAATAGCTCTAAGCTGGGTAGCAGGCTCTCTTTGAAATTAACCCATTTTTAAAAAAATATGCATTTATGCAATTCTCAGAAATAATTTCTCTGGATTTGGATTGATTTTATGTGATTTGTAATTATATATTTTTGGCTGTGGTTACAATAGGCTGTTTGAGCTCGTATATTAGATGAATCACATGAAGAAGGTGATCAGAGTTTAGATTTGGCTCTGTGATGACAGTGGTATTAACATACATGTATAGCGTCTGAAACCGGTGTTGTGTTTTCAGGAGGCATACTTTATTTTCTTCATCGAATGAGTTCCCATGAAGGTTTGGCTCTCTTCTTATCTGTATGTGAGCAAAACCAACAATAAGCTCCATGAGAATACGACAGTCAAATACCAGATTCAAGAGTCCACATTTTCTGCTCACTGCTTGTGTGCAGGGAGAGGAGGAGTCCTCTTAAGGAGCAAAAGGACTGCCTTTGGAAGTGTGGAAGGAAGAATTACCTGGATTTTACTACAACAAAACCAGCGAAATGCCTCTGAGTCTTCCTGTATTGGAAGTGAGGGAATGCAAAGCTGACTGCATGAAAAGGCAACCCCAGATAAAATGTATGCAGTTCCTGCAATACAGTAACCTGTAAAGCTTAAGGCTGTTGTATAGCTGTCTGGTGCTATCCACTAAGTACAGATATGCTCCATCAAGCCTTTGAACCTTTCCTGCCTTCTGGAGAGAGTTCACTATTCTTTTATTTCCAGCTCAGTCACTCCAGGTTTAATGTATACCCCGTGTAGCCCAAAATGTTACTGTATCCCCTATCTATTCGCAAAATTGTTACTGTCTCTTTAAGACCCCTGCAGCTGGAAACTGGAATGGGGAGGTGGTGGCCAGGGCTATTTAAAAGTTGGGACACTCTGGCGTATCTCTCCCTGTTTGACTTGCCTCTTGGCCTTTTCTTGCCTCTACTCGCAACAGTAGCAAGTGGAGAATCTGCATTTTGCAATCAGAAACTGTTTCAGAGTGAATTTTGCAACACCTGTGGACAGCACTAAGCTAGAGCGGGTTTGGTGCCAGGCCACCATGCATCAGCGCTGAGAGTCCGTTCTTTCCTTCCCTCCTCTTCCATCGGAGTAGGGACCCAAGGCAGCAACACTAAAACTGGCAGAGTCCAGCAGGTGTCAGGAGGTGGCAGCAAGCGGCAAACACTGATCCCACACACACCAGCAAATCCTATCTGCCGCTAGAACTGCTTCCTAAGCTCCTACCTTCATGGGAGGGTTTGCTGCCGTTTTTCCTTTGCCTTTAGAGCCACACACTCAACTGTGGCAGCCACCATCTTAGGATGGGTCACTGCCATTTCAAGTTCCTCTTTGTCTCTGGTGGGGGGTCTGTGAGATTTAGCAATTTTGTATCTAGTTTAATTTACTCCTTTTTTTTTGCCTGTTGCTGTTTTGCTTGCTAGTAAACTGATATTTTTTCACTTCTATCTACTATAAGTAGAAAGGGATTGGTTTAAAACGAAGGGGGAAAACTCATTGTAGAGCGTTCCCGTTAAATTGTCTTAAACCAAGACAATGCAACACAGGCAAGTGGTTGTCCTCCACGGGTTTCTTCTGCTCAGAATTTAGGTATGTTTATGTTTGCAATGATAAAACAATATATTTTGGGGAAAAGCAATAGCAAAAAACCTTAAAAAAAGTAAATTTATGGTTGTGAAGACTTGGAAGGTGTCTTTATATGCAAAGAGATTTAAATGTATATTCATGAACCTAAGCTTTAGCTGTCTGCCTGCAGCATGGAGGACTCCTGACTTTGGCCTGTTCTCCATGTCTGTGTTGGAAGGAGCAGCCTGTGGTACTGGACAGTGTTCATGATGTCCCAGCTGTTTTTTTAATACATGTGTGAATACTTCTTCCACTCAGCAATCTACCACCAACCTCTCGTTTTTTAGAAACACTCAGCATTTTAAGGTACCAGTTCTCTCCAGCTTACTTTTTTGATGCCCGTGTGGAGCTTTCTCCAGTAGCTTTGCAGCCTCCTTGCCAGTGAATTATTTGATGCCTTGTTGTTTTCATCATGTTAACTTGTTAATTTTATTGTTTTACCTTTCCATTTGCTACTAGATCATTCCTTTTCTAGGTTTTCTTGTCTTTACGCTGCAGTCTGTCAGGTAGAAACATACACCTGGGTAAAGGAATACAATACACAATAACGATAAAATACCATTAATTTCCCAGGGATAGAGACAAGCAGGTTGCAAGGAAACCTCAGGTTTGTATTTTTTAAGAAAATACTGCTTTTGTATTTATATGTAAATAAATACATAAATAGAAGGGATGTATATGCATATATGTACAGACATATAGAAGAATGGTGTCTTTACTGCTGAAGTCCCCCCAAGCATAACAGCACTTGAATGGAAAAGTCAACCAGCAGTGCAGTGTGGTTTGAAAGACCAGAAATAATCTAGGTGATAACACAGAAATAAAATAGCATTTTTTGTAAGCCTGTGCCTTCCATGGTACTGTGGCTCATGATGCAAGTGCCTAAAATTCATTTATTATGCATAAGCAAAAACAAAAGAAAATTTTTCAATTTGTATTTTAAATTAGCTTTTGCTGAAGTATGTTTCTTTTCTTTCTGAGTACCGGTGCAGTAGCATGTATCCCTTCTGCAAAGGGCTTTGACAGAGTATGAACTTTAATTACTTTCAAAAATTCCTACTCTTATTCCTACTCTTATTCCTGCTTCTTAACTTCTTAACTTCTTGCCTACATGCTTTACTGAAATAAGGTGTTTTAAAACTTCTTAAAAAAGAAAGTTCTGTTTCTTCTTAATTTGTTAACCAAAATATAGCCATCAGGATATAGCAAGTGTTTGGCACAGGTAGAAGATGAACTGGTAGGTGCTCTTGTACATCTGGGTTCAACATCGCAAAAATGTTGGGTGGAAATCTCAGTTATTTTCCAGAAGAGCAGTTACACTGTGTAAAACCTGATTGAGGTGTGAGCTACATAAAGCTAAATGGCAAACTGTACTGCCTCCTGGGCTTTCCCTCTTTCAAATCCTGCATGTACAGTGCAAAATGCAAAAGATAAACATGAAACTAAAAATCCTCATATGTCATCAAGACAATGATGTTTTTCATGGTTTTTCCCTGGCATTTTATCAGTCTGAAAACAAACATCTAATCCACTCTGTATTTTGTAACTGTTGCATGTGCTTTCTGTGAACCAGCTGCTGCCCTTACTGGGATATTTTGACAACCCCACATCCCTGATCCTCTGGATCAGTTACTCTTATCACTCCTGTCTTCTCTATAGGTCACGGCTGTGGGAAGTGTGCTGAGCTGAGGCCTGCCTTGTGGTCCCCAACCTGTTAGCCAGCCTGTAGAGGCTGTGCTGCTGGTGTGGAAATGATAGGGAATTCAAGGTTTGCCCAAGAACGGCTTTCAGAGATTGCACAGTGGCCAGCAGGTCAAGCAGTAGGTGGCAGATGGTGTACTTCTGTTTAGTACCAATTACCCTCTGCCTCCAACCTTCCCCCCAGGGATGGCTTGCTTCCCTGGCATCCTGCCACTGACTCTATTGCCTTCTTTCTGATACTCCAGATATGCAATATACACTGACTGTCTGCTCAGTCTGGTTTGATTTGGGTTTGTCTTGGGTTTTTTGTTGTTGATACCTTCTTCACCAAAACTCATTGCAGTTACTATGTATTAATGCAGGCAGATTTTGAGGACTTAGGATGGCTAGGGACATTAACATGCATAACATCCCTGCTCCTCTCCAAACCACAAAGCCATGAATGGGTTTTTTTATGAATGTATGTTGATTCCAGACTGGTAGAAGAAACCAGATAGATAAGAAGCTGTTGCTTTACCCTGTTAGCTCAAGCTGTCACTGCAAAAGCTACAGCCAGGGTCTTCTAGCTAGTGTGCTTCAGACCTGAAATGTGAAGCTCTTGCTATAGAAATTATGTATGAGTTCACCTCTGCAGCTATTTCTGGCTCTGTCTTTTGGCAGGATGAAGTGCATACCGGTCTGTTGTGCTGGTGGCTGTGCTATGTTAACATCTGCTCTCTGAGTAGTGGAGAGAAGGCACCACCTCCTTTTGCATCCAGAGTCTGCTTGAAAGGTCTCTTCAGTAAAGTTGGCAATACTTAAAATATAAGGAGTTTGGATTTTTTAGAGTCAGAAAGGAAAATAATATTAATGTCTTGTTATCTAAGAAAAATTCATCACACTGTAAGATGGACGCTAACCTTAGCATCTATGAAAACTGGACTGCCACATCAGATCGTCTTTCCAAGCTGCTTAGAAATACAAGTAAGACAGAAGATCTGTGTTTGATCTCTGTTTGGTATTTCTCTTACACTGGCTGTGAGGGACAGTCTGCTGCTTAGGAAATTCTCTGTTCAGCAAAATATCTTTAGAAGTCTGACAAAGGCTTTGTGCTAGTATCTGAAATGCTAAAGTTATTCTTTTTCTTGGTTGAAGAACTGGTCCATGTTTGAGAGCTATTTTAAATATTGTGATAGTAGTTATGGGAATATGTTTGGATAACGCTAAATATGTAGAGCTTATTCATCATGTCTATTTGCTATGTTTTCAAGTCTTGTTATCATGACACCAAAGCAACGCCACTCACGGTCATATTTGAAAGGTCATGGTGATCAGGAGAGGTGCCTGAGAAATATCACCCTGGTCTTCAAAAAGAGCAAGGAGGACCCAGGGAACTACCGGCCAGTCAGCTTCGCATCAATCCCTGGAAAGATGATGGAGCACCTCATTCTGGAGGCCATCTCTATCCACATGGATGACAAGAAGGGGATCAGGAGTAGTCAGCATGGATTCACTAAAGGCAAATAATTCTTGGCCAACCTTATGGCCTTCTGTGATGAGACAACTACCTGGAAGGATGAGGGGAGAGCAGTGTGTATTGTCTACCTTTATTGCAACAAGGCTTTTGACACTGCATCTCACAATATCCTCATAGGTAAACTCAGGAAGTGTGGACTGGATTAATGGCCAGTGAGGTGGATTGAGAAGTGGTTGAACAACAGATACCAGAGTGTTACAGTGGCACAATGTCTAATTGGAGGCCTGTCACTAATGGTGTCCACCAAGGTTCAGTACTGGGTCCAGTATTGTTTAACTTGTTCATCAATGTGGTGGAAGGGGCAGCAAGTTCACTGACAACACAAAGCTGGGAGTAGTGGCTGATACCTCAGAGGGCTGTGAAGCCCTTCAAAAAGACCTCAACTGTTTGGAGAAATGGGCAGAAAAGGAAGGTCTTAAGTTCAACAAAGGCAATTGCAGGGTCCTGCACCTGAGGAAGAATAACCCCCTGCACCGGTACAGGCTGGGGGCTGAACTGCTGGAAAGCAGCTCTTCAGAGAAGGACCTGTGGGTCCTGGTGGACAACAAGCTGTCCATGAGCCAGCAGTGAGCCCTTGTGTCCAAAAAGGCCAATGGTATCTGGGGTGCATTAAGAAGAGCATTGCCAGCAGGTGGAGAGAGGTGATCCTGACCCTCTACTCAGCCCTGGTGAGGCCACATCTGGAGTGCTGTGTCTGGTTCTGGGCTTCTCAGGACAAGAGTGACATCGAGCTCCTGGAGCAGGTCCAGTGAAGGGCAATAGAGGTGATTAAGGGAATGGAACATCTTTCTTATGAGGAAAGGCCAAGAGAGTTGGGCCTGTTCAGTCTCAAGAAGAGATGACTGAGGGGCAGCCTCATCAATGTATACAAATATCTGAAGGAAGGATGTCAAGAGGATGGAATCAGGCTCTTCTCTGTGCTGCCAAGCAATAGGGCAAGAGGCAACAGGAAGAGACTGATTCACAGGAAGTTCCAGCTGAATACGAGGAAGAAATTCTTTACTGTGCAGGTGAATGAGCGATGGAACTGTTTGACCAGAGAGGTTGTGGAGTCTCCCTCACTGGAGATATTCCAGAACTATCTGGATGCAATTCTGTGCAATGTGCTCTAGAATGACCCTGCTTGAGCAGGGAGGTTGGACCAGATGACCCACTGTGGTCCCTTTCATTCTTACCCATTCTGTGATTCTGTGAAATGCCTGATAACATCTCATCGATAGAAAAAAGCAGTGTATATAAATTGGCTACATTAAAATTCTTCCTCCAGAAAAGCTGTGATCTTAATCAGCATTAAATTAACCTGTAAAACTGATATGAAGGATGTCCGAGTGCTCCTTTACTGGAACACTGTGACAAAATATAGTGACCCCCTTCTCTCATCTGTGCCTGTAATTTTAGTGGCTGTTTGCTACGGCTACATATGCTTATGGAAACAGAAATGTTTGTTAGTGGGATCTTGAGAGGCTGTCCTTGTTCCATCTCCCACTCAAAGAGCTGTTGCCTACACCCACTCAGGATCCCCATGCTTTTCTCTGAGGCTTGGAAATCTACATGGTTGGAGAACCCAAGACAACTCTGGCCCCTGTATCAGTGCTGCCATCTCCTTCCTTTTGCAGCTTTTTCTTGAATGCCCACCTTCAAGATTCATAGAAGTTGCATGGTATTGCATTGCCTTTGCTGTCTCATAAATTAGGCTGTTTGAACAGGGTTAGCAGTAAATGAATGTATTTTATGGGTCTTCTATTGGCCTTTTATCTTGGGATTGCAAAATTCTATGTGACTCTAACTTTTACCTACTTTTAACAGTTAATTTTTAAAAAAACCTGATTTAACAATTCATATCTACAAAATGGTTTTGGCATTTTTAAGCAAAGATGGTGAAAGTGGTTTGTGAAGGAGGGAGAAAAACTAGCTACCTTGTCTTGCAAAACAAAGCCTGATAAAACAAAAGTATTACCTTTAAAAAAAACCCCTTCTACCTCTCTGCATTTGCTGGATATTAAATTGCAAAATTTAACATAGAAATAGGCCTCACTGAGGAGAGCCGTTTTTGATTTTTCCACTGAGGAACTAGTTTTGATTGAAATAAGAGACTGAAAATTCACATAGAATATATGAATAATATTATTTGCTCCCATTGTCTTCTTGAGACAGATGGTGGGAAGGCTCTTTGTTGTCTGTATTTCCCTGCTATACATGCTGTAGAAAAAGAGAGAACAGCTCCCAGCATTTCCAAAAGAACCCATGACTGCATGTGTCCTTGCCTCTTTCACACAATGTGTCTTGTAAAGCATGCAGGGACAATTTGTATTTAATAGGGTTGTATGAGTTGTGCAGTTTTTTGGGTGGAAAAAGTAGTTAACAAGCCGTCTTGGTTTAAAAGACAACTATCTGTCAAGGAAGGTGGAAACCTTCCTGGAATGGAAAGATGACCCCTCCCTCCAAAATTATTGTGACTTCAAAAATTATGGGGCTTCCAGGCAAGAATATGGGAAAAGGAACAACAGTTCTTTACTAGAATATATATATGTAAGAAGACAGAACAAACAACAACGACGACGATAAAAAAAACCCCAATAACAGACTTTTCCCACCCGTTAAGCAATTTTCCCTTTGGTGTAGTTACAACCACAACAGGCAGGGGGTGAAGGGGACTCAGGTGAGGCAGAGAAGGTGCAGTACCGCCCTCGCAGCTTCAGGGGGCGCTCCGATGCAAGAGCGGGACCGCCCTTGTGGTGATGGCAGCTCAGATGACGGAGAGGGAAGGGTTGACTCCCCCAGGCACCCATGCAAGTGGTGATCGGTCTTTGTCACTGCTAATTGCAGCCGGTACATGCTGGGAAGGAAGGCAGGGCTTATCACAATGTCGCACTTAGAGAAGAGGTCTGGCGGGGGCAGCTCCGGCTTCAGGCGGCTCGCCACGCAGTGGCTTCGGGGAGGGGAAGGAAGGAACGACTCTTCCAGGCACCCACGTGGACTGTGCTGGTCTCTCTCGGTGCTGGCAGCTGGCGAAGTCTCAGCCAATGGGGCAGCCAGGACTCACTCTCTCTCTTGCAAGCAACGGACTTAGAAGCAGGTGGCAGGCAGAGCTCCATGGCAGTGTTGAAACCGCTGTGCAGGAGTGGTCCTAGGTGAAAAAAAACCCCAGCTGGGAAAAGACTACTCCCACCCAGCTAAGAAACTCCAAACCCTTGTTCGCCTCCCCAGAACCATTTCAACCGTGTATCAGGGTGCTTGGCCACTCCTTTTGTTCCTTAATCGCTGTCTATTTACCTAGAAAGCCATGCCCATCATCTCCCTGACAACAAATGGAAAGAGATTCGCTTGAGAAAACCTAACCCTCAGCACAAGCTCATCATTAATGTTTCATGTGAAGCATCAGGGGGTTTGGCAGGGCCAAAAGATGATGAATAAGACAAACCATGCAAGATGTCATGTCAATCCCTGCCAATCTAAGGGACGGAGTTTTTCATGCAAAACTTTGTGCGTATTTGATGGCCCAGCAACTGAACAAGTTCAGTGTTGGGGGTTGACAGGGTAGGTGTTATGCTGGAGAGAAGGCTGATATTCTTTGGATCCAACACATGACTACTCAAAACCCACTTGAAAGCTTTAAATCCTTTGGGAAAAATTGATGGAAAGCACTAAGTTAAGGCTGCATTCCCTATTTGTTTGACTGATGAAGTATGATCAGTCAGGCCACCATACCATGTGTTTAATAAGATAAGTGCAAGAGAAAACAATACAGCTTCCAATTATAAAAAGATCTTTTTCTAATTGCTTTGTAGGTGGTCTTTGAGGCTTTGCACAATCTGGAGCCTCGTGGATATGTTGTTGGATGGATCATTGCCATCAGTTTGTTGGTGGGAATTCTCATCTTCCTGTTGCTGGCTGTGCTCTTATGGAAGGTAAGGTAACAGATGCAACATAAACACCAAAGCTAATCCCAGGGGAAAAAAGCTTAAATTTATCCTTGTATTTAACATCCATTTTCTTTAGGAACTAAGTAATTGTCTACTCCATTACAGAAGTCATTAGTCAGCAAAACCAATTTCATATACCAGCTTTTGTGAGGGACATGGAGGGACTCATTATGTAGAGAAGAAGTGAAAAAGTGGGGGTTTTTAGAGCCTGATTATTAAAAGTTGAAACCTCTGATAACCATTTCAGGACAATGGAAGGTCTCTCTTACAAATCTGCTGTTATATTACACTTAGATACTGTGCATTTCTATGTTTTTATGATGACTGAGGTTACCGATTTGATTTCCTGAAAATCAGGTCAACTTGCTTGACCAGCGAAGAGATTGGGTGTATGTCTAGCAAAAACTACTTGGTAGCTACTTTCCAAGAGGTAGATGCCCTTGGGAGACGAGTATCCAGCAATAAATTCTTCAGATCCCTCAGACAAAGAGTTCCAGATCAGTAAAATGCCTTACCAGAGGAAGAAGCATCTGGACCTGTTAAACGACAGCCTTCACACTGTCTCTGATAAGGTGCAGTTCTTTTACCCAGGCACTGTTATAGGGTAAAACTGGGCTGATACTAACACTTGCCAGCAGCCATCTGGTGTGATAAATATGAGAGGTAAGGAACTTCGAGTGTTTTCATTTTTCAGTTCCCTGTTACCAATCCATAAACTTACAAGACCAAGGTCAGGGACTGTCTTTGAGAGAACTAAATCTCAAATGCACACATGGGAACAAGTCCAGCATTATTTTGCTTCCCATGGCAGACATCCAGACATCCTGACTTGCACTGTTTAGCAACATGTGTGCTGCAGGCTCTTGTAGCCAGCTGTGCTGGGACTGGAGGTCACAGCCCCAATGTACTGCAAAAGGACATATTGCTGCAGCTTGTGAAGCTATAAAATGGATTTAGAAACCTAAAACTGGCCATGCAGTTCTTATTTTAAATTATACAGATGTGTGGATAGTTGGTTTATAGATTATACACTACATCATGTAGGTTTTATATGGGTTATAGATTTAAAGTACTTTTATAATCAGTTTTGAACATTTTTAAGCACTGACTGGCCAGGTTCATTTGGAAAACAATGTCTGACCACAGTCTAGAATATCTCATAACTTCTGTTTCTCTAGCATTTGGGATATACTTCTGCTTTCTGTGTCAGAAATAGTAAAAGAAAAAAAAAAAGGTCTGTGCAATTAAGATGGAAGAATAACCATGAGAATGGAAAAATGTGAGATTGGAAGAGGCCCAGGGTTTATGTCTCAATGACACAAAGTTTTGATAAAGGAGTTATTGTTGCTGATACCTATATGACTGATTTCATATTACTCATTTCCTATCATAAAAAGGCATGAGATTACTGTTTGAAAATGTGCAAGATAAGAGAAATATCACCCTGTGAGTCTTCAGGTAAAACTTGCCCAAGTTCAGTTCTTGTCTCCACTAGAGTAAATACAGTCCTTTGCTTCCTAGGTTAATCTTGATACCTTGGGCTCTTTTAAATTTTATAGGGATCATTCAGTACATGTGAAGAAACTGCCATTTTGTTGCATGAAAGCTTTGAGAGAAATTCCAAGTAACAGGAACAAATAGCTATAACTATGGTTACATAGCCATTTTTGCATGCATATGTGCTGAGGCAAAGGAAGTTGAGATGCTTTGCCCAGAGTCAGAGATGAAAGTCAGGCTTTGCCAGATGAGTTCCAGTGCTTTATCCACAGATTTGCATGATTACTAAAGGATCCAATAATTTAAGGTTTTGTTTTAGAGACATGTGATTAAAACTGTGTAACTGCTATCAGCCAGTATTTTAATTTATCTTAGTTTGAAACATAAATATATATAAGTAACGCTTTGCACTCATTAGTTATTGTATTTATTTAAATTATGGCAATATTAAAGTTAAGATAAAACTGATGTGGGAAAGTTGCAGTCCTACAGAGGAATCTTGATTGTCTGATTGTAAGTCATTTTTAGACAAAATTGGCCAAGTACATCCTACAATCATTCCTAGATTTTGTGTGTGAAGAAGTAAAAAAAAAAAAATCCCAACATTATATTAGAATTTAGTTTTTAAATGTGGAATAAAAGAACAGATTTTAATCAGATGGAGATTTGGATATCTTAGAACCGCCAGTGAGAACAAGAATTTACCCGAATTTTAGGACTGGATTATAAAATAAATTATATTTTTATTAAGAAATTAATTAGAGCTAAACTGTGGTGCTGGAAGGCAGCTGTTCACACAGAAAAGAGCAGGAGCTGGAGCAAACTCATTGTAACAGAACTGAGCACTGGCAGCAGTGCAGTGTGCTGTTACCGCCCCTGTCTCAGCCCTATGTGGAAAGCACAATCTCGCTGTGTGTGCAACTACACCACAAGTGGTGCAACACAATGGACAAATCCTCAAACGTGCTGATGTTCTTCAAATAGAGTAAACAGTTCCTTAAAGTTGTGGAAGAATACTAGAATACATGTAAATATTTCACATTACACACTGCTAGAATTAATAGCGTTAGCAGGAGTGAGATCTCAGGGACATTCCAGCACAAAATTCTATTTTGAATCAGAATAAGTTTATTGTGCATTGTACCAAGATGAGTATGGTAATTATTTCATTATTTGTAGATCTAAAATTGCACAGTTTAGGGGGTTCATGTCAATGGAAGTGATGTTAAATGCTTGGTTGTTTCACTTCAAATAAAAGCTTATATATTCATGTGCAAGATCACAGCCATGTTTATACACACATAAAAAGCTTTTTAGCATGAGCTTGATCAGTTTTTGAGTGGCTTTGCCTCTCTGTTTATTTTCATTTTTAATGTTGCCGTTTAAGTGCATACAGATTCAGAGGGGGTGAGCAGCTTTTCTCTGACTTCCACAAGATACTGTGCATAAGGCAGACTGGCAAAGATTGCCCCATTTTTGCCTATTTTGTTGGACAGCCCAGCTTGTGGCTTTTTGTATCTTGTTCATCTACTCTGGATAACTTTGTGCAGGCATCTGTGGGGACATGCTCTCACACTTACCAGATTCTCTGCAGCATAGCTCACTCTCCACACTCATGCCTCACCTGTGGTCACCTATGTGCAGGAGGAGCAGGAAGAGCAGGAGGAGCTCTCCTGCTGTTGCCCACAGCAATACATTTTGCTTTTTTCTGTGGAGATTGGCCTATACCCTTTTGGTGGCCTCCAGATGCTTGTGGAAAGTTGACCAGGGGAGGAGGTTGCTTTTCTTCAGGCCAGCTACCCGCATGCTAGCAAGCGCTGGCAACAATTTAGGAGGGAAAGGCAGTGATGGCTGGTTTATTTTGGTGAGTGCTGTCCCAAACACGCTTCCCTCGGGTGTCAGGACTGCAGCAATGTGTGAGGACAAAGTCTCCTTTGGGCATAGTGTATTTATGCACATGTAGACCAGGTATACACTATGCAAATGCAAAACCAAAGCATGATACAACACAATAAATATTCTATTAACGATAGTAGTGCTTTACAATGTTTTGGATTGAAATTTCTACATTTGAACTGGCTTGAGTTGTGAAGTGAATTATTTAATCTATATCATTTTAGATTAAGTGCACAGAAAAAAAAAGTTATCGAAGAGGGAATGTGTAAGTGAGCACCAGGCTGGACATTTGGGCAGCTGAGTTATCTGTGGAGCCAGTGGAAGTGTTTTTCAAAACAAAGATTTTATATTAATTTCTATTCATTGCAGCAACATTATTTTGTTTCTCTGTGGTATGTTTAACACAGGAGATGGACTTTAATCAAAACTTATTTATCTTGACATTAAGCATCTCCCTGAGCTGAGCCTGTCCCTGTGGTATCCAAGCTCTGACTTGTCTAAAATGAGGTTTCTAGCATTGCTTTCTGGATTCTTGGGTCAAAGAATTGATCTCGATGTGTCCCTTGTGTAATAAGAACCTCTTCTTCATGGGTTTTTGAGAAGATTGTAGAGAGGAGGACAAGGAGAATAACACCCACATATGTTGTGTTTTGAGTAGCCAGAGGGTACCTGCTCTTCAGTGTATGCTTCACAGTACAGTTTTGCCTTTTTTCTTAAAATGAGAGTTTGAAGACTTTTTTTTAGTTTTTAGGAGAAATAGCTTGTGACTGCACAAGTGTCTTTGAAAGAACACTTGTATTCCCCTACATAGAACAGTTGCCATTGCCTCACATATTGTTTCAGCATTCAGAAATATCTGAAGCTAACCAAGGCTAAAGCTAACTTGAAATTCATCTGTGTAGCAAAACCAAAAAAGTTTTCCCCTTTTTGGAAGGAGATGCTTTCTCTTACTTAGGGCTTCAAACATTAAGTCTTTAAATGGGCCAAAACATACAGCTCATCATGTTCCAGTGAAAGAAAAAAAACAAACTCCTAAACTCTGCACCTAATCTTTGCCAGTGGTTGCTCTGTAGTCTGTGTTACAAGCCCCAAACCATTTTCTCTGTCTTTAATTTACAGTTTAGGTGGCAGTGTGTAACTACTGTTTCCTGAGCAGTCATCGTACCAACCCCCTTTCCTGGTGGCCAGGTTTTGGAGTAGTAGCTCTGTAATGAAATAAAACTGATTTTAAAAAAATACCACATAAACAAAACAACACCATACTTTCCTCCCGAGGTGCATAGGGAAATACAGTTACAGCACAAAACCTCTTTGGATTTCAGTGTAGGGGTGTAGTGTGGCTGTTATACATACATACATACACACACACATGCATATATATACATAATCATAGAATCAAAGTTGAAGACCTCCAAGATCATTGAGTCCACCTTTGACCAATCACTACCTTGTCAACTAGACCAATGGCACTAAGTGCCACATCAAGTTGTTTCTTGAACACTACCAGAGATACTGACTCTACCACTCCCCTGGGCAGCCCATTCCAATGCTTAACCACTGTTTCAGTGAAGAAATTTTTCCTGATGTCCAACCAAAACCTCCCCTGGCACAGCTTGGGGCCTTTTCCTCTTGTCCTGTCCCTAGCTGCCTGAGAGGAGTAGCTGACTCCCACCTTGCTACAGCCTACTTTTGGGTAGTAGTAGAGACCAGTAAGGTCTCCCCTGACCCTTCTTTTTTCCAGGCTGAACAACCCTAGCTCTGTCAGCTACTTGTTTTATGATTTATTCCATAGACCCTTCATCCGTTTCATTATCCCTTCTCATGACTTGTGCCAGCATCTCAATGTCTTTCTTGAAGTGAATGGCTCAAAACAGGACACAGCACTTGAGGTGCAGCCTCACCAGTGCTGAGTACAGGGGGACAATCACTGCCCTGGCCCTGCTGGCCACACTATTGCTGATACAGGCCAGGATGCCATTGGTCTTCTTTGCCACATGGGCAGACTGCTGGCTCATGTTCAGCTGGCTGTTGACCAGAACCCCCAGGTCCTTTCCTGCTGGGCAGCTTTCCAGTCACTCTGTCCCCCATCTTGTAGTGATGCATGGGGTTGTTGGGACCAAAAAGATACATTCATATATATGTACATATACACACCTGTACCCATACACATATACATATACATTTCCTAGCTCTAGCTCTAGCTCTAGCTCTGTCTTTCTGTCTCCCCCCACTCTATTTATATATATAATCTTTCCAGTAAGAGTACATTTCAATTAAAAAAAAAGTCCCCCAGCTGGTTGTAATAGCTAAATAACTTTGAATGTTGTTTTTAGAGGTGGGGACAGAGAAACCTATTAAAACTGAGTGGCATTTCATATCTTTGGTGAAAGTTGTTGTGTCTATTCAGAGTTCACATGCTTCTTCCTTTCTGTACATATAATTCCAAGAATAAACCATTATGTACTATGGTGAAGCCAAAGGTGAAGCCAAAAATTAAGAATCATAATTGTCATTCAGATAAACAAGGCAGTCAGCTCAACTTGCTGTGAGAGCACTTACTAGGCACTACTGATGGGAAGGGTGTATTTTACAGCTGTGCTAGTTTGAAAGCACACCAGCAGAGGAATTAACTCCATACAAATATTTTGTCAGAGATTCCAAGTTAGAACTACAATTTAATAGTGATATAAATACGCACGCCAAATTTAAATAATAAAAATATAAAATTTTTCATGTCCGAGAGATTCGAACACGCAATGCCACGATCGAATAAAGGAACAGCACCAAGCCCGGGATTGGAACTGGGTGAACACAGCTCTGACCTCTATCGCATCAGACCTCCCTGTGTTCACAGATCCCTGTCCCTTGCAGTCCACTTTTATACAGTTTTTACGCATAAAGTCTGGGTTTGAGCAATCTTCCACTGTTCCACATATTCATGAAGTAATCTTTTCATGGAGTTGGAGTGGACAAAGCGTATCCTGTCTCCTGATTGCTCCCTCATCACCAGATGATATTATCTGATGAGTCGTGATGGTCCATATCTGGGTGCTCAATCTTGATGTCTTCCACCTGGGCTGGGTGGAGGTCCTCGGAGATGGACCATCAGCTCTGCCGGGAAGTCCTTTGTCCAGTGTAGATACAGATGATCTTGTCAGAGTGCTCTTTTGTCANCACTGGCTTAAACTGACAAAGTCAGAATACGACCTGATACCCTGTTGGTCAGGGTGGTGGTAGCAGTCCAATTAAATTGTGACTGCAGTCCCGCAGGAATGATTGATGTGGTCTTGTCGAAGCAGTGATCCTGTAGCAAAGGTCTGGTCCTTCTCTGGAGATCCAGTGGTGGTTATCGAGAGCTCCTGCCCTCTGGGAATCCAGTGGTGGTCCTCTCCTGGTATTCCAAGCCTCTGATTATATACAGGTAGGCATGTTCAGTTCCATCCCCTGGGTGGGGCATCTCACAATGGGATAGTGTAATTCTATGACTGACCCTGGGAGACACTGATGGCCCATTAGCGGAGATGCCCCCCCCCAGGGTGGCTGCTGCTTCCTCAGAGGGAGTTATCAGGGCTGAGTCATGGAGAAGATAAAGAATACTACTGCACCCATTTTAAAAGCTTATGTAGATGGTAGTAGAGTATGTACTTTTGGTTACATTTTACATTGTAACCCAAGACAACAGCTCACAAAGGTCTTTGCTGCAGAGATGTAGATGGATGCACCAGTTGCCTCGGAACTTAAGAAGTCTGTATTTCTTGTAATTTCTTTCTTTTTTTTTTCTTCTTCATCATCTGTCCTTAATTTAAAACCATGTCAACACTATCTTTTCAAACTTCCTTCCAAGTTCTGCCCAGCTTTTACCTCTAATTTTTCAGGTTGTCTCATTCACAAAAATATGATCCCTACTTGTAGGAACCTAATAGCCCATAACTGTCCTGTCTGTCCATAAAAACAGTGACTGTATTTGGGTTCTCTGAAATTCCTTTTTCTGTAGTCCTCGAAGCATTACATTCTCTACAGTTTTTCTGGTAAACTTTTCAATTTTATTGCTTTTGTTACCCATTTATCTAGTTGCTTTAAGTTGTTACTTGCTATCTCACATGTAGGCTTCTCAGGGTGCTACTTTTTTGATACAGACTCTAGGTTCAGTAGACCTAGAATAAGTTTTTTTCAATATTATCCTGTTACAAGTATTAAAAGTGTAGTCAGGTGATAATTAACTTCTGTGATTCAAGACTAAGCCTGTATTATCTCCCAAACATGGATAGGTCTTCATTTTGTATAATATCTAGGACACCTTGAGGAGCAAATGGGGCAATGGAAGTGATTGGCTATCTGTACAAATAATGAAGTTTTCACCAGGCAGCAGTTGAGTGGATCATCTGAATTGTACTTATTTTCTCAAGGAACAATCAAAACTTGGTTTATTGTTTCCTTTTCCTGAACCAAAGCAAGCACCACAAAATGTTTCTAGACCCTTGGCTTCCTAAGACCAAAAGGGTTTATATTCTTGCAACAGTGACTCAGACTTTGGGTTTTCTACAGTACATTACTCCAATGATTTACTGTGCTTTTTGAATTCTGACTGGATGTTGCAGGAAGATTGAGTTTGGTCATCTTTTATTTGTTCTTACACAATTAAATGGTTAGTGCTACTATTGTAGCCAAAATACTGCCTTCACCAGTGAGCTTGCTGGCTGCCATGTAATATTTGTTCACTACCCTCAAGAGAAAGATTGGCAGCATTTCAGTGGTGGTATGTGTCCAGTACTTGTAAAATGCCTTTGTTATCTTCTTGATAAAATGATCTATGTAAATGTGCAACAAGAATGTTGTGACTGAGTGTTCTCTGTGGTCTCAGTGTCCTCCAAATGAGAGCTGTGCATGCCAGAATACTTTGAGAACATCACAGCCATTACAGCTGTGTTGCTCTTATCCTGGCACCATGCAAACAAATGTAATCCACTGGCAAGAGAGAGGTAGGGTTGTGATTCAGAATGTCTTTCATTAAAGAGGAAAGATAGCCATCATTTTCAGAAGTCTAAACCAGAAAAAGAATGCATGTGTAGACTGAAAAATTGCAAATAAGTATCAAGGTTTCCCACTACCAGAATAAAATATGTGTATTTATTGGAAGTCATTAGAATCTCTCAGACCCAAATGCCAATAACAGAGAAAATGTGATGTGCCTAGTCTGAATTCTGTCTTTAGGCTTCACGACCTCTATGTACTGTGGCAAGCATCCTTTAATTGGGAGAAAGGACACACTGCATCCTCTTGAAACTGATGGCTCGCCAGAATTATCCAGGGCCATGCAAACCCAAGTTCAAAGTGTTTTTACCTGCCTCCTTGGTGGTAGTAAAATGAGATGCACTTTATAACCAGTGATCGATCTCTGCATGGGGAAATAATCCACATTTCTAATCTCAACAGCACTGCTTTGCAGATATTGGGCATGTTGTTCCTCTGCTGACTGGTGGCACCTTAATGGGGTGAGGTCCCTGGCCCTGCTTTGACCCATGATTACCTACATATTTTTCTAGCTGTGGTACTGTTTATGTGAAGAGAGAAGTGCCCAAGTAGCACGCACCCAAAAAAGGTGTGATGAGTAAGTTAATTGTGAATGGCTTGGGATATCCACGTATGTAGAGGGTGTTGTGGAAGA
>VWZT01000006.1:0-12926 GCA_013397055.1 Pachycephala philippinensis
GACAGGAGGGGGCAGCTGGGGGTGTCAGGTTCTGCTCCCAACTAATAAGGGAAGGGATGAGAAGACACAGCCTCAAGTTCTACCAGGGGAGCTTTAGTTTGAATACCAGGAAAAATTTATTCACTGAAAGGGTTGTCAAGCACTGGAACACGCTGCCTGGGGAAGTATTTGAATCACTGTCCCTTGAGGTATTTAAAAGACGCACAGATGTGGCACTAAGGGACAAGGTTTAGTGGTGGGCTTGGCAGTGCTGGGCTAATGGTTGGGCTCGATGATCTCAAATTATTGAATTCCAGCTCAAATTGCTCTATCATTGTATTCTATGATTCTAAGCACCGAATCAGTGAAGATGAGCATCATGTTAGGAATGCAAAGCACTTAATAAAATAAAGGCTAGCATCTCTGAAATACAAAAAACACTAACATTTGATTACCTGGGAAGACACTCCAGGGAAAAATTCATGACCACTGAAAATAGTTTTCAAATTATATACAGTACGATGTAAGCATTCAAAACTAGGTGCAAGCAGTGTAAAATGGATTTTTCCAAAAGAGCATCCAGTGGTGAATTTAGGAATAATTTGTAATGGGGTTTGACTGTCCTTTGTTTTGAGTGTGCTACAGCTGTTTACACCCAAGAAAAACAGGTCAAAGCTCTCATCAGATGGAGAAGGGTAGGCTCTTTGTCTGCTTTCCATTGCTGCAAATTAAGACACAAGATATTACAAATAATTGCAGACAAGAGGGAGAACGGCCTCCAGTTCTATTCCTTCCACACTGCAGCAAAACAAGAGGCTTATGGGAAAGAAGAAAAAATTTTTTAACGGCCTGTAGTAAACACTGAACAGAAAATTGAGGTCTGATGAGACTGTTTGTACATTTACTCCATGTGGTCACTTGAGACTGATTTGAGCACTGCAGACAGCAGGACACACAGATTTACAGCCAGGCTACTCTCTTGCCAGGTAAGTCCTTCAAATTGCCACGTGGCTCCTCCTGACTCAGCACCAAGAGGCAGAGATTATGATCAGAGAAGAGAGCCACACAAATAATCACCGGCATTATTCAGAGAATCAGGCATTTAGACCTTGAACTGAAGGCCCACCAAGCTCACCAGGAGACTTCCCACTCTTTCCAGTGGGCTTCGCATCTGACACTAATCCAGTGAAGTTTAGGGTGGGATTTCCTCTCTCCAGAGGTGCACTTAACAGATCCCCTTTTAATTTCGTCACAGAAGAGCAAATGAAAACCTGCCTTCAAACAGTTATGTTGATTACAGAGGGTTAGAATGTGTGTCCTGAAATAATTTAAATATTGTCATCCCTCACTTTTATTTATCATAAGAGCATTTTCCAGACTCTAGTATTAAAACTTGCAAAATGGAAGAGAGCAAGGAGGAAGGAATGAAGATCATCCAGCCATTGTCTCTATAACTCACCACAGCTGCTGGTGGCCTCTCCTGGAAAGCCCCAGTGGAGCCAAGCCTCACCCAAAGCTCTTTCTGGCTCCTCCTGGCAGGAGAGAAGAGAGAAAAATCGCTTCATCTGATCTTCATGGTCAATGGGAGCTGCTTCAGATGAGTTTTACAACCTTCATCCTCAGGCAGGAGCAAGACAAAGGGACTCTAAACCATGCTCTTGATGAAGAATATTCTCTTTTTTTCATGCAGGTCCAACCTGCTGTATCCTCCCTCTGCTCACTCTACACTTCTTCACTCATTTTCTTCTTGGTGTGTTTAAAAACGCAATGCACATCAGAGCAGGGATATATCCTTCACCTTCTGGCTTGGTCCCACTGGAGGGACCTGGCATTTTCAGGTGATGCTGTCTCAGTCTAATTCATTGAGTGAGGAATTTCAGCTCAGACACATGACAGAAGATGACTAACGTGAGGCATGGAGTGAGCAGGCTCTGTCAACAAAACACAAACAGCCACATTCACAAACACACTCTGATCTGTGTGTGTGTGTGTACGTTTGTGTTTCAGAGAATACCTGCTGTGACTGCATGCTGCTAGTTTTCCCACTTACTAGCCCAGAAGAGATGATTATAAGGCAAAATGAAAAAAAAAAGCACTAAACTTTCCACAAGATGACAACATTTCAGCGCTTTAGCAAACGCTTCAAAGACGTTTTCCAGAGCTGGTGTTCCATGTACCCTCCAGCCCGAACCAACCCCCTGTGAAAGCCAGAAGAATCCCATTCATTCTTTTCCATGAACAAAATTTAGGCCCCACGTGTGTGAGTGATCAACAATATTCCCATCCTCTATGTGTTCACTTGCATGCTCAAAATGAGAATTCAAGCAGGTGACGACAGCAGCAATGTCACAGTTTTCAGCCCAGCTCTAAAACCAGGATCCAGTGGGCATGAATTTGGGTGGGATGAAGGGATAGAAGCACTGGCTCTGCACCTGCAGGAAGATGTGGCTCAGTGCTTGTGAGGCTGCCAGCAAGCTGAGAGCTGCCACCACCCCCCAAAAGTGTCACACGGGGGGTATAATCAGCACTGCCGCTTCCACAGAGCCTGTGACAGCACCGGCAGCCGAGGGTGAGTTAAAGAGAAGTCCCCATTTGGAGACACTCAGGGAGGGATCACCCAGTGACACTGATCCAGAGGGGAGTGTCAGGATCCAAAAAACCACCAAGGAACGCTGTAGGACAAACAGGGGACAAGTCAGAACACAAGAAAAAGGCATTGCCTCAAACTCACACACTACTTTATACCCATGAGGAGTTTTATCCAGGTCAGAGCTAGGGGGTGACACCAACCATTGTGTCATTGGTACATTTGGGATTTGCTTCCCACTGCAGCTAAACCAGCTTGTCCAGGGAAAGTCTGTCAATTTAATCCTGCCTAGGATGCAGCCAGAGCTGTCATTTCCCACCTGTGCTAAATAACTGCTCGTGTATATTCATGAAGAGTGGTCTTATTACTAAGAATACACCCAATGTGTGTTGCAGTGTAACGGGAGACAACTTACAACAGGCCTATTAAAGGAAATCGCAGAGATCACAGAATTGACACATTCTGTTTAAAGGCAGCCACACTTATACTTGATTGCACAACTAGAGACAAGTTTGTTATGCTCCTCATCTTTCATGAACACTCATATTTACTAGTTTAAAACGCGAGATAAAAGCCAGACAAGCCTTGGCAAAGGAATGGGGGACAATATCAAATGATAAGCTAGGCATATTTATAGGTGTAAACAGATCTAGAAAAGGAAGCGTTAGATATAATAAGCACTCAATGATGTGGGGCAAACACCGAGACTTGAAAGCAAGAAATACCCAACAACTTGTAACATCAAAACCAGCAATTGCAGGTCTTAGCAGGCAAATGAAATATGAACAACAAATAAGTATGCATAAGAAGGGAACAACCACATTAAATACTTTGATCATTGCTGCAGAATGAGTGTTTTACAACAAAACAATGCGAAATTGATTGTGTAATTATTCGTAAATGCTGATTATTTTGAGAGTAAGTATGGTTTCTCTAGCTCATACCAAGGATGCCATGCTGCATTTCAGCTGGAATTGTAATTTTGGAAGAGTGAGGCAAGGTATCAGGAAGCAGAAAGAATTCAGAAGGAATACTGAATTGTAAGCAGTGATTTAAAGCCACAGGTTTAGGTGACGTAATACATCCAGAATTTAAAAACAATGAAACAAACAAACAAAAAAAAACCAAACCAAACCAAACCAAACCAAACCAAACCAAACCAAACCAAACCAAACCAAACCAAACCAAAAAAAAACAAAAACAAAAAACCAAACAAAAACAGAAAAACCAACCAAGCAAACAAACAAAAAAAAATTGAAAGCCAAAGAAGCATCCTTGCAGGTTTCCACATGAAGGCTATGTTTAGGAAAAATGGCTTATGAACTCAAAAGTCAATTATATAAGGCAGTTATGTGGTTTTTGTTTAAAAAAAAATAAAAAAAGAGGAGACAAAGAGACATAATAAAAAAGGAACACAGACTGGAGCATGTTAACGTCAGCAGTAGAGACAGCCTGGGAAACTATTTTAAGAGATCAAGAGGAAAAATATTTAGAAAAGTATGAGCTGACTAAGAACAGGCAATGTGAATATCTAGAAATGGAGAGCAAGTCTCCCCTGTTGGAATTCACTAGGAATGATGCCTCTCAGGTCCAACAGCATTGCACATTTGGAACAGCAGGAAGGTCTGCTGTCATCTCCACAGAAACTCCTACACACCCCTGGACCCCTTTATGGCTCTTTTGTGTCCCACACAGAGCCCACAATTTCAGAGCTCCTGCAGGAAAGAAATCATGCAGTGAAGAGCTTGATTCTGTGGCTAGAAAATCCCTTCTGAATTAAACCCAGAGAGCAAGAGGAATCTGCTTCAGAATGCCTTAATGCTCTTTGATGCACAGCCAAAGATCATTCTCCTCTTCATATTTCCAGCACATTTAGCCGTAGCCTGTTCAGTTCTGCATTTTTCACATAAGTGGCCATTGTCAGTGCAGGAGGAGCTGTGATTATTCCTGTTCAGACTGGGGTGGCATGACTGCAGGAGAAGCATATCTAGTGCAGGGAGAAAGAGAGTGTATGCTTCATTTGCTGGCCAGCAGACATCCGAGGAGCTGATAGCTCAGAAGGCCACCCCGTCCTTCTCAGATGAGGGTGAACCATTAAAATCAATGCAGCTCCGTTCATTTCAGCTCTGTCATGCCCAGTTAGGGAGCAAAGACACGGCAAGAGAGTGGCACAAATAGAGTGGGATAGTGAGCATGCATTAGCTAACACCAGCTGGGGATCTCGTCTGGTGATAAACCAGGGTAATGCTGCCTGGGACATTTACAAGCTGAGGGTGCAAGACAATTTGGAGATCGCTCCAAGGTGTTATTTTCGATCACTTTCTTCTGCTGAAATAGATGGAAGTCAATATGATAGCACTGGAGCAGATTCCAATGTCCACTGCCAGAACCTATTAAAAAATTACCAATAAAGCAGCTCAGGAAAGTTTGAAATTTTGTTGAGCAGGAGCCTGGCAGGGAGAAATATTTCTGTGCTCCATTACAGGAATGGTGAGAAGGTGATGTCACCAAAGTCTAGATACTGCCACTCAGTAAATCCCATCTTCTTCTCACACGTGGGTCCTAATAGCAGCAGTGGTCGCATCAGGATAGGGAAGGCAGCACAGGAGGAATGGCAGGGCTGGAATCAGCCACTCTGGATGCTGAGGGATGCCTCAGTGGTGCAACACACTGTGCCAGCTGCCTCTTGGAGCCCATGCACAGAGAAACCAGACCCAGGATTCCATGTGGCCTCTTGCTCTCTCCAGAACTTGTCATTTTAGGAGGAAACGCAAGCTTGCACCCAGGAACTTCCAAACACTCTTTCAAACACCCTGTAACCCTCAACAGATGCTGCACTGCTGCAAAAAACTTTAAACCAGTCACTACTTTGTAACCCTCTACCCTGTGTTCCCCTTATCTCCACTTTCCTCAGATGGTCAGTCCTGACCTTTTCACCACCCGATCCGCTGATGGCCTTTCTTACATCCCTCAAAACAAATGCATCAAACTCCCAGCAGCTGGAACACGTTTGCATTTGACAGGAGCTCTGCAGCCCACCCGAGTCAAGCCAGAACGATGCACCCTTCTTGGGGATGAAAAGGCTTAGGGAGCAGGGCCTGATGCTGGTGTGAGCCCCCTGTGTGCAGAAAAAGCTGGGGGAGGAGAAGTGATGCTCTTGTGGAGAACGAGGACAGGTGGGGTCTGTATACCCATGCTGCCATCTCAGATGCCTGTGGAGAAGAAACAATAAATACTAGATAAAGTGCTTTAAGGGTTAAGAACTTCAAGGGGATAGCCTGCACAGTCTCAAAGAAGAGATAATAAAGAGCCTGTAACACTAGATCCAGCCTCTATGTAAAGATAATCTACTCGATGGAGGCTTAATCCTAGCAAGGGCTCTATAAAGTCTGGGAAAAAAGGGGGTATAGTGTGAACCCTGAATAGTCTAATTGATCCCAAAAGTAGAGTTCCTTTTTATATGTAAATATCCCATCTCCCTTCAACCTCTTGATCATCCAGGGTCTAATCAAGGAGTTCCTGAAAAGACATCTGCTGTCAGGAGGAAAAACCATCCCCTGGTTTAAAGCTCTTGTCTCTCACCCAAGGTTTCAAGCTGTGAGTTCTCTCATGTCACTTTAGTCTCAGAAGCTCATGGACATTCTCTGGTACAGCATCCTGGGGCACAGCACAGACAAGAGGGTCTCTGCCCATCTCTCCATGGCCATGGCAGGCACAGTGGCTCCAGAGCCAAACCTGAAGAGCGCTAGAGAACTCATGGGATTGCTTCAAGAAGTGTGTAAGTTTTGAGCACTTTCTTCTGCCTGAAGAGAGAGAGTTCTGTGGCAGAAGCAGTTTTAAATGAAAGTATCATACCCTTGCTTTGGCAGAAGCCATCTGTGCTGCACGACCAAGAAGAATTACCTGAGATACCAAGCAGACAGGCTTCTTGGGTGCTGGAAACCAGCATAATCCATCTTCCTGTCCTCACAGCTTTGGTGTTTTGGTGAATGCAAGGAGAAGCACAAAAGGCGGACGAGGGTAAAACACTGAGCCCATGAGAACTTCCTCTTGGACACTCCTGCTCCAAGGAGTGATGAAGCAGCAGGGCCACCCTGCCTCCAAACACCATCGTCATCACCAGACAAGCAGCAAGGTCACAGTTAATGGTGATGATGCTGCCTCTCCAGCCTGCCCCCTCTTGTTAAGAAATATGGGCAGATGGGTCACAGGATATGCAGACAGCCAAAAAACACCTGGAATTTTCTGCTTCAGCTGCCTCTTGGCACAGAGAGAGGAAGGGATGCCGTTCCCTCCCTAACACTAATCTCACAGACACTGATGGGAATGGGTTAGGGATTCTCTGGTCCCCCCCAAGCAAGCTCCCCTTCTGGGAGACTTCTGCCTTGGACTTGCTGACAGCCACGAAGCCCTGCTCCTCCTGAGGAGAGAGGAGGTGTGAAGACAGCTCTTCACCTTCAGGGTGCCAGGAAGGGCAGTCGGAAAGGGATGGAATGGGATGAGAAGGGTTTCTCGCCACAGGGGAAGCGTGTCAGTGGTTTCCTCTCTTCCTTTTTGCTTCTGCTCACTTGTCAGCTGGTTTTGCTTTCTATGTTGTGCTGGAGGAAGGGGGGAGTTGGGGGAAATTAGAAGTTCCAGAGAACTATCTGGAAGCCAGAGTAAGAGCCAGTCCCCTTCTGCACTCACTGTCTGCATAGCAGAAGGCAACAGAAATCAGCAGAGTTTAACACACCACAGTCTGATCTAAAGCTCACTGAAGATCACTGACATTAATTAGGCTTCTGCCTTGCTTCCTTCCAACAACTAAGATGCCAAAGCATGTCTAGAAATAGATGGCTTTACCCATTCTACGGAAACAGCAAAATAGCAAAAGCAGCAGGTATGATTGACCAAATGGTCTCTGCTTGTTCTGCAGAGGTCTCGCAACATATCCCTCTGACTTGCATTCTAGATGTATGTGTTTTTCTACAAATTGCATTGTTATTGTATATTTTCTTGTCTGAAAAATTTCCTTCAGTCAGATGAAAATGAAATCAATGCTCTAGCTGATGCTTGGAATGATGTGGCCCCAACACACAAACACACACATCTGTTGTCAGAACTCTTCTGCCTTTCTTTTCCTTTCTTTTAATACAAGTCTGGAATCCACTGAGTGTTCTTCAAGTCTAAGCTCCAAACATTTCAAACAGCACAAAAGGTATGACAAGATGAAAGAAAATGTCCTCAAATAGACAGCTAGACAACTAGTTAGCAGCTGTCTGCTTTTCTTCAGGGTTTTTTTGTGTGTGTGTGTTTTTTGTTGGATTTGGTTTTTTGTTGGGTTTTTTTTTTTCCCTGCAGGGGAAAAAAAAAACCAACCCAACTTTATTTTTCAATCTTGAAGGAACTGACTGCAGATTCTTTTGTTCTGGCAAGAATCCAACCCTGTTTAGCACTGGAAGTGGGGGAGGAGGTGAACTCCTTATGATGCCATGTGTAACCTTGAACCTGAGAAATGTCTAACACAGTATGTGTACAGTTGCAGCAGTTTAAATGGCATTGATCACTTTCAACTTTTGTATTGTACTGGTCGCAACTTAATGAGGTTTTGGTGTTCTAACAAGTCAGGGTATTTATGCAGAGAAAGGAACCAAAAAGAGCAGGTTTTGATTAAAAATGTGTATGGGCTTTTGGGACCTGGTTTAAATATTTCAGATCTTGAGCAAGTATGGAGCCTGCAGTTGAAGTTATTTATCTTCTCCCCAGACAAATCTGGCTGGGGGGAGGGGTGGCAGTGCTCAAAAGCTTGATTTTAATTACTGTTGTTGTTTGCAAGTATTTTTCTTCTGTCATTTCTGTTCTCCTTCTCCCCCTAAACAGATGATCAGCAGACAACATGGACTCCCGTCTAACTTGCAGATTTAATTTGGAAACCTGAGCATCCAACGCAAATATGAAACACAAGCTGCAGTTGGATTCTCCTCCAAATCTTTGCCGCTCGCTCGGAGAATTCACTCGGCTCCCTTTGTGAGGCTTAGTGTGAGGCTGAAAAACTTTCCCTTCTCACCTCCTTCTGGGTCTCTTTGTGTGTCCATAAATGAGTGTGTGTGTGTGTGTGTGTGCATGCACAGGAGTCAGCATGCCAGACAGCATTCCACAGCAGAAGGTAATTCCTCCTTCCCCCCTTTATTTGCACGTTTAGCATGAGCTGCATTCCTCCAGTACCTGCTGAAAGAGTGAAGTGATGTTGTCAAAGGCTGGGCTAGAGGAGATGCGTGGAAGAAACCTCCCTTGTCTGGATAGATCATACATAACCAGACACAGCAGAGTTTCCATCCCACTGAAATAAATTTGTATGGCAACACTTAACTCCGCAGCTCTTTCCATTGACAGCTTCCAAGCCATTTTGCTTGTTTTTCCCCTTTCCCACCCAGTCTCTTCCCTGCGCTTTCAGATCATGAGTTCTTCAAGGCAGAGCATTTATTACTGTGTTTGTACAGCACTTGCTACACTGGTTTTAGTAGAATGGTGATCTCAATTAGCATTTCATCCAGCTTTCATACAAATTACAGATGAATACACCAGGTTAACCCTAGATTTGGGTGGCTGACAGAGCTGTTCCAGGTTCAGACTTTTCCAAATGAAACTTGGGGCAGTGATGGCCAGAGAGGCCACATGGTTTCGCATCTCATTTGAACACTGGGACATATTCTCCTAAGCACAGACAAACCTCAATCCTAAACTAGGGCTGCAGGCATCAGCGTGGGTTTGCAACACACACCTTGACCCATCCCAGATGAGCAGCACTTCCCATTTCTAGCAGGCAAACCACCTGAAATTTAAACAATAGCTTTTCACATTTGACTACAGATCTTGTGTTCGACTGTTTCACCCCCCCTTGGCCCAAAAGCTGTTGGGATTTTACTCCACTGGCCCTGTATAAATCTAATCACTCTTAACAACTAGTGACATCTCTCTCCAGAGGAAGAGTAATGATCAGGTTCAGGTTATGGGTGTTACTTACAAGATTGCACCATGGAGAAAACTCAAAAGGGCAACTCCTCAACAGTGGTGAATTCTTGCAGTCAAGCTGAAGGGAGCTGCCACCTCATCCCTTGCTAGAAACACCAAAACCTCAAGCTCCTTGGGTCAGTGAGGATTTGTCTAAAATAGAGAAAGGCAGCAAAGCACACACAGCTTTCATTTGTTTGTGCTTGTCAAGGTACCCCCTGCAAATATTCACCTGCTTGAAGGGCGCCTGAGGCTCCTGCTCCCAGCTGAAGCCCTCAGGATGTGAACAAGACACACCAACAGCAGCTGAAGGCCTTTTCCTGCTGCTTATTGCAGTTCTTGAGCTAGGGTTGCTAGAGACAAGGAGGTCATTGTATTTACAAGGGAACACACGAGCTCAAGGCGAAGCCTGTCACGGAAGTGGGGCTCACAAGCACAGATGGGGCTATAGGTGGGTTCAAAATAAAAAAACCAGGCTTAATCCCCGGCCTTTTCACCAGTGTAAGGCAGCACAGCCTCGTGGGACATTACTCCAGCGTCTTCCCAGTGCTGCTTAAGCACAAGTGATTGCATCAGCCGTGGAGGACGGGGGAATCAGGCCATGAGCTAGCACAAGGTTAACAGGACTGTGCAAATAAAAACTCGCTTTCAGCACAAAGGACACCACAGTTCAAGGCCAGAAGCTTCTCTCTGTTGTTCTGGAACTAATTTCGAACATGAATCAGAATTCTAACATGGAGAGGTTACTGTCAATAACCCCTTCCTGAGAGTGCCTTGTTTAATGAGATGTTTAACTGGGTGATATGAGAATGAATTCATAAGCAAGTGAGGGAAAAGGTCCATTGCTTTCTTTTCCTCGGCAAG
This sequence comes from Pachycephala philippinensis, assembly GCA_013397055.1. Taxonomy (NCBI): domain Eukaryota; kingdom Metazoa; phylum Chordata; class Aves; order Passeriformes; genus Pachycephala; species Pachycephala philippinensis. The sequence goes on from VWZT01000006.1 coordinate 10,421, forward strand.
GAAGGAACAAAGGAATAAAAGGGGACTGAACAGATACTGAAGGAGAAGAATAGAGAAGATGGACAACAAGTGAAAGAGAAATAAATTATGTGAACGTGCACACAATAACAAACACTTTACCCAAAATCAGCCACAAGGAAGATGACCATGTGCTGCTAATAATGAAGACCCTTCGTAAATTCTTGCAGGCAAGGGGGAAGGATTTAGGACCCCAGTCCTGGGGTAGCTCAGTGTGCAACTGCAAGGCTTGGAAAGTCACTTTCTCCACGGCAGTCCAGCCAGCCAGCAGACCTCAGCAGAGAGGACTGGGATGACCACTGTAAATCACCCTGTAAAGCAGGATCTTCTGTACTGTTTCTAAGCCCGCAGAGCAGAGCAAAATCTCAGCCATTTCAAGCCACCAAAACATTTCTTCACAGTAGCCCCTTTTCAATCCTGTCATCATCAACACATGGTAAACGAGACGGTTCAAAATCTCAGGCCTGGATCTTGTACAGATGTTTGCTATCTGTTTCCTGTCAAGGCTCCCACTGATACCAAGGAACGAGGAGCTCGAATACCTCTGTGGAGCTGAGCCTTGGAGTGCAAGACAAATACGTGGGAAGGATAAAGACAGAGAGAGAGCTGTTTCACAGCCTCCAGGCGGCTCTAAATTAGATGAAGGCACTGCTCCAACTCCGAGCCAGCCCTATGGAGATGCTTCAGCAGCCCACATCTGTGCTACAGAGCCTCACAGAGGACGTTCACAGTGAGCTCCCAAGGAAAGACCCAGTGTTCATGTAAAACACAAGTTGCCTCAGAGTGTCAGGACACAGGGTCTGAAAATTTCCCAATTTTTTTTTTTTTCCCTGCAGGGAGTCTGTTCACAGAGCAGGTACAAAGAAGCCTGCTAGGCATGGAAGGCTCACTGCTTTGTGTAGGCACGAAGGAAGGAGGAAACAGGACACTTCAGGTATTTATTTTAAAAGTCTGTCGCGCATTTGGATGGCTGCTGGTGCCAAAACTAATCATGCTAGTGGAAGAGGTACAGAAGCAGAACAAGCGAAGTACGGAGAGCAAGTAAAAGGGAAGGAGCTTGGAATGACAAGCAGAAAAGGTAACTCCACAGATCAGAGGGTTTCCAATGCGTTGCACATGCTGCAACCTTTTAAGCAGCATCTTATGGCTCCTGAAACATTTTAAACAGTATAACATGGTTCAAAGGTTTAAAAATATGGCATGGCATCTCCAGTGTATAACTCTGCTGGAGCCAGATAGTGCATGCTGCCCTCTCAAATTGAGAGGAAGAGAATTAAATTTAAGAGGAAACAAAATGCTCATTTTAATCACCCATTGTCCTCTGAGGATCTTTTCCTGTCCCCTTTGTAGTGTAATGCAGAGTAACAGGCAGTTGCCATGTCCCCAGCTGATAGTTAGGCTGCCCAGGATCCCAGTGTTATAAACTCCCTATTTTCCCCGGCCTCTTTCACAGATGCATCTTCATATACAGTGACAATTGCATCAGTGCCATTACCTTTGGATAGAAAAGCCAGCAAAGTGAAATCATTGGTAGCCAAAGGCAACATAATCAGCTTGCTCTCATTACTTACAGAATATATGGGGTTTGTGTGAGCAGAAATTACAGAGGTGGAAAGGGCTGACTAATGAAAGTGCAGGAGAGACGTGCACACGAGGCATTTGCCTCGGGATGAGGAAGCATGGCATTATCTGAATCACACTGCACTCGGAAATCATCCCTCTCTGCTATTTGGTGTCCTTCAAGAAATGAATCCCACCCACAAGGCATTTAATGGACTCTTGCAAGGGGCTTCATTAACTGAGGTTTCAAGACATCTAAAATACTTTGTGCAGGCCCAGGTAAGTGAAGGGATTAAATTATACTTTACTTTGCTAAGCTATCTTTTACCCAAGTATGTTCCCAAGTAAACTGTCTTTTACCCAAGCCATCTTTTTACCCAGGTAGAAATTGCAATGGGTGCAAACTGCAAACTGCACTGCTTTGAGAGGAAGGGGAAAAAAAAAGAGGTAATCACGACAAATTATACTTTTTCAAGTTATCATCATCTTGCTCTGTCTCTGTCAAATTGTTCCTCAAACACAGCAGTCTGTGAAGCCACCTGATTCCTCTGCTTGCCTTTTTTTTTTTTTCCTCTCTTCGTACTATTTATACTTCTTGGATAAAATGTGCACTTTTGCATATCTCAGCCATTTCAAGGGCTGAGATGATGAACTGCACTGTTTAGTCCTTTCCATCACAGTGTCACTAGTGGTCATGTCCCTGATTATCTCTAAGGACAATGCATTCAATAATAGATTCAATCCAAATCTGTCTATAATTATGATCAAGGATGATATACTAAGTTATATATGTGAAGGAATGGTTCATTTTTCAAGCCTGTATGTTGTTTTCCAAATTCTTTGTGGCTGCAACATAACCTTGGTCTGCAGCTTCACCAAACAGTGAATGTGACTTTTCACTAAACTGATTTCACCTCTCTTTTTAAAA
>VWZT01000006.1:28480-45871 GCA_013397055.1 Pachycephala philippinensis
AAAAAAAAATTATGTACAATTTCCAAAACATAATAAAGAATCTATGGAAGAAGGAGAAGGAGAAGAAAAAAAATAGAGCAACTGTGTACCATAATACTCAGTAAAAGCATGTGACAGACCTCCTGGTACTGTGTAATTAGAAAGGTGATCCTTCTCATAAGGTGTAGGATAGCATAAAGACAATGAGCTTTAATTATAAATCTAAAGAATTGGGTTTAAACCCACAGGGCTCCCTTAAAAGGTTCTTATATTTCTGCATGCAATTCAGAATCATCAGCAGGAAGAAAATAATCATTCATGAGACTTTTATTAAAGTCTTTTCCTCCAAATCCCTATCAATTTAAAGAAATAAGAAGAAGCATACTGCCTTCTTTGCTAGACTACCTGCTAGAAAGCACACAGAGAGTTGATTCACAGCTGCCTATTCTCTTGGGTATTTGAGCCTGAAGATCAGACAACATGTAAGAATTCAGCCATGGCTCAAAATGGAAATAAAGAGGACCATTCTTAAAGCAATGTGAAATGAAAAACTACAGGCTGTAGACTGTAGACCTTAGCATGCTGATCCACCACATTGTCCTTGAGGGCACTAAAGTTAAATACATGTGACAGCCAAAGAGAGGGGAAAAATGCTTTCCAGAATAAAATGACTCGATGTCCATTTTTTTTCATGATGTAGAATAAGCCAGGAAAAGCAAGCTCCTCAAGTACCCACTCAAGAACTGGGTATTCTGAGGTGGTGTTGTCCACCTAATTGTGCATCACTGAAGAACATTTTTATGTGATCTTTCCCTGAAGCCCTGAAATGCTTTCACCACGACTCCGCTCCTCTGTGGTAATGAGTTCTGGATAAGGAATTTAATTCTTATGTTGGGTTGGTTAGTTTCAAACAGGTATTTAGAGTTTGTTTCATCAAAAAGATGGTGCACAGTTCTAGCTTTTATCAGAGAGAGGTTCTGGGTGGGATGAGAGGGTAATAAAAGAACAAGGAGAGGCAGTTCTGTTCATCATCCCATTACCTGAGGCTCTGTGTTTCCCCATGAAGTCAACAGAGATTGTCAATGCCATGGGCACACACCATTTTTTATGTTGCATTCAGCACTGTGTAGACATGCATTCAGCAAATTCAACCCTCAATGCACTTGGTTAAAAATTACTTTTACTCAGCTTGGACTATATCCAGGGTTAACGCTGTGATTCTTGCAGCAGCCACCCCAGCCTAAGCAATGACACAAGAATCCAGGAAAATCTTTTACACATTCTTACCTGATAAAGCAGCCCTTCAAGTAATTGACTGTTCAACACTGCACTGCACTGCTATTACTGTACTGCTAATATTTATTGAGAGATCAGAGTGTTCCTCACTGAAGAGTTTGTGGAAAGTTCTGACTCAGGCTCAATCCATGAGCTGTGCAGTGTGATCAGTGGTGCTCCAAGCCATGGAGCCTCACACATGGAATTCACCCATCCCTGGGGTTTTTTGGCTGTTCCTCAAACAGCAGATCTTAGCGCACACACAGAAGACAAGGCTGCCTGCAAAGAGATCTCTTCTCTAGACACCATTTCCTTCCGTTCAGAAACTCTGTTGATAAGTCACTCTTGCTCTGCCTGCTGAGTGTCCCCAGATGGTGCTCTCATAATCCTGTGCCTGCTCACCCTGCTTGCTTATTCCCAAGCACTATTCCTCCACCAGGCCACCAGGTCTACTCTGTTCTCAAATACGACATTCCTTGGAGATCAGGACAATAAAAAAGCCTCCTTGACCATCTAAAAGTCTTTCTTTACCCCAGTCAGAACTCAAGCATCTGACTTTCAACATTAGCAAGCTGCCCCAGAGTCCCCACACATCTTGTAGGCCTTAACAGGGTCTCCTCTATCCAGTCTCACTAATACCTTCCTAAAACACTGCCCAGCTTGAGCCCTGACACGGGCTTCCAGTTGGGAAAACTCCACCATGTACCTCTGATGCAGGAGACCTGGCGACTCCAACAGACCTCATGGTCTCCAGAAAAGCTTAAGCAGTCCCCAGCCACACTCTGTGGCGATCCTTGCTAATGCCCAAGGTAGATCAGAGAACTGCATTTCAATTTTAGGGTGTTTATGACACGCTCTTTAACAGCTGAAGCTCTGAGAAATCCTGAGTTTTGTTCAGCCCCAGATGGCTCTTGGTCCCCAGCTGACTCCGGCCCAGACAGAAAAATCATCAGTACTTAAAATTAGTGGGGTGGTGCAAGCTGGAATCATAAAACTCTGAAATAGACCCTCTTGCTATTTCAGTTCTAATTGCGCTCGTTGCTGCCTGGTTAGCAGACACTTTTCAATCAATTGCTGCGTTTGTGCTGACAGCACCGGATCACAAGAGTTGCTCTTGTCATTTCGGTGACCTCCATCCTCAATTGTTCCTGCTTTCTGTCCAGGAGCTACGGGGCCTCGTTTCTAACACCCACAGCCATGGAGCAGGGAAGGAATCTTCCCATGCCCACCAGCCCAGGATTCCCAGCTGCTACAGAGAGCACAGCACAAACCTGCCACTGCACATCAGAGGAGGATCTGACCTACAGTATTTACACGGGGATGGGGATTTGACATTTTAACGACAACAAAAAAATACCTAAACATCCCCCTTTAGCTCAAAGTTGATCCTTCCTGGCGATTTCACACAGAGATCCCAGACCTCAAATTCCTCAGCCCTGTGAGCCTTTCCCATCCCCTGCAGGGGCTTCATGAACTCCACATTCCAGAGTGAATCTGCTCCAGTCAATCAGCTCCTGCAGTCCCCTGCACGCTTCCAACACCTGCTAACAGAGGGGACAGCAGAGGGGACAACCCCAACCCCACCCCTTCACACAGAGTGCTGCCTTATTCTTCAAAAATACTGCTCAGAGCAGGATGCCCCGTTACAGGATGCTCCTATAAATACACCACACTTTCAGATGGAGGAACCAAGCACGCTCTAGTAAATATTTTAGCAATGAAGTGGCATGGAGTCCTTAATGCTTGTCATTTTTCAGCCTAAGGAGCACTCCGTCAGAAGGTGCTCTACGCTCTAGGGAGAGAATGTGCTTTCTAGCAATAACAGGATAGACAGTGGCCAGCACCTTATCAGTATTAATTTTCCTTGAAAACATGTGTGGTTCTTCCTCCACTCCACCACCTAATGTCTGGAAGCACTTGATTTAATAAGAAAGTTCATAATGTCAAGTTACAGACACCACGAGAGGGAAGCCTGGTAAAATAGAACTGGCAAATCCACAAATAATTTAAAAAAAAAAANAAGCAGCAGAGCATGGTGGTCTGGAAAGCAGGGTGCAAGCAAGGAGTGAGGGTGTGCAAGCCCTAGAGATGGCTCTGCTGGCACTAACCGAGTTGTTTCATGGGGATAACACTGATTGCTGAGCACAGTAATGCTGTCAGGACTAACCAGGGCTGCCTGTAACAGGGACAAAGAGAGGGATCGTATTTTACAGCATGCCTGAAGTCCAGACAGAAGAGCTCCATGGCAACATGCAGGGATCTGTTATTCTTCCATCTATTCTCATGTGCAGCTCCTGGCATTGATGTGATCTCTATACCATGAGGCAGGGAGGATCTCTGCTCCTCTTTCTCACCAAGCTGCCAAGCTGCAGCTCTTTCCTCAGCCTCATCCATCCCCATGAGCTGAGAGGGTAACATGGCTTTGCAAAACTCTTCTGGGATGCCTTATGAGATGAAAGGAACTCCAGAGGATGGTTTCTGCAGGACCTTGAAAGATTTCTTTTCTGTGGCAAGTGACCCACAACCCCAAGTCTGCAATGTGTGAACCCTTGCTGAGAGGTTTAACTTCATGCATGTGATGATGAATAAAAATCAGGTATTTCACAGGCATATGCACACACAGACACACAAAAGAAAAAGTTCTGGTCCCATCCCACACATCTTCTCTTGCACCAGTTTGAAAACTGTTTGCAATGACTGCAACAAAGATAATACCATATTTCCTTTAGATAATGTGAGAGAAGAACAAAAATCAGGACTGTGGCAAGTGCAGTATTTCATCCTTTCCCTTGCATACTCAGCAGACTTTGTAATCAAGCTTCCTCACTTGAAGACACCCTTCCTGCACGTGTGGAAATGGGCAGCACCTGTTTCTCAGATTTCAGAAATCTTATCAAAACAGTTCTAAAGAGGCGGGACAGACTGTCACCTGCCCACAGGACGGGAGATGCATGCTGCTGCTTTCCTGCAGAGGTGACCTTGGACCTCTCTTTCACTTCCAAAGCTTTATCCTTCTCGATCATGGAGATGCTAAGTTTGGAGGAGGAACAGAGAAGCAATTTTTACCCTATGTAAAGCATACAGCAGAATGACACCATCTCAGGTGAGGTAATGTGTCTGTATAAACACTTCCTTTTTTTTTTTTAATGTACAGCCTAAAACATCTGCAGAGACATCAAAAGAGGAATGAGCCTGCTGCATAGGAGCACAGTGCAGCTGACAATGAGCTGATCTAAGATTACTTGAAGTTCTCCTGCAAGCACTTCCTCCCACCTCTCATCTGTGATGTCGCTTGGTCAAACCCCAAACAAAGGTGGCACAGCACAGAACAAACAGCTGTGGTTCAAAGGGAGCATGCAAGGCACAGGCCCTGGAGACAATGCCCAGAGGAGAGGCAGAAAAGGGCCATTTCTAGCAGGAAGTGTGAAGAGCTCACAGGATTATCAGAACTGCCCTTTTGCCTTTCAAATCTAAGGAACAATCAACAGCAAGAGGGCACACCGAAAGACATATCCCTTTTTTTTTTTTTTGGTCTTTGTATATCCTTTGCAATAAATAAACCTTTCTATTTCAATATTTGGCAAGGTGACAGACTCTAAAATGGAGCAGGAGAGATAATTGATATTTACAGGAGAAGAAGGAGCAGTTAAAAACAGGCAAACACTGCTCCATAAATAAGAGGTTCCTATTGAAAAAGATTATTACCCAGATCTCTGGGTTGACACCTGAAATCAAATCACCCTTAATGGATAATGTGAACATTATTAGTGTGAGGGGGAAAGGCATTGCAGACCTTGGGCTCTGGGTTGTGGAAGAATCAAGATTTGCTTCTGACCTCGCTTTTTGTCAGTTTAAAACAACAAAGAGATCATGGTTTACTCTCAGTAAGCTGAACTTTCCATAACAGCAAGGTTTTTTCCATGTTCCTAAATATTCTTCTGCTCTGAACTGGAAGAGGATGCTGGATTGTTTAGAAAGAAGCTTCCTCCAGGTCTTGGTTCCTGTTGTGCTTAGTTATTTTCCAGAGATCTTAATATACATACACCCTGCACAGGGACAAGAAAAGGAAAACATTTTTCACCTGAACAAGAGGGTCTGGAGGAACAAAACTGTCTGGAATAAAAGCTGAGAATCCACACTTCAGAGCAGTTTGCTTGCACTCCTAGTCCAACTGATCAGGCATGCTGAAGTATTTACATTTCCCATCTGAATAGCAGTCCACATTGTTGTAGCTCACAGGAGGGTTTTTGGCTTCTGCCAGTCTAAATAGAATGATTCAAAACTGAATCATTTCCTGCAATTTTATTTCATAGCTGAATGCACACCATAGCAAGATAAGTCCACAAACACGTGGAGCTACCTCCAGAAAACCATCTAACCCTCTGGGCTGCTTCAAGTGGAAGCCCTAAACAACTAAAGCAGGTTCTGCTGTTATTATGGCAGGGAAATTCTCCTGCAGGAGATGGTCAGTGGCCAGCAGCAGCTGAGACAGCGCAGTAATCACATGGCAACTGGATTTTCCACCGATTGCCAGAGAAGAAAGGGATGCTTCCCGAGCTCTGTCTCTCAGCTCTTTTAACCGAGGATCAATATCACAGAGACAGAGGGAGAGAGACAAACAACCAGCAAACGGAAAAGCAACTGCAGCCTGCCACAATCGCGGGGAAGGGAGATAAAAGCCCGCCGCACTCTGAAATCCAATACGCCCAGTCACCTGGAATGAGTGTCTCCTGAAAAGGGCAAGCCTGCTCAACATCCTCGGGCGACCCCCCTTCCAGAGCTGAAGCACCAGGATCTGGAAAGCTTTAGCCTTATTAGGCTCATTAAAAGCTAACTAGCACTTAGAGCTCGCATGGAGATGAGGTGCCAGCAGAAGCAAGACCCTGTAAAATATGTGTGTAACCCATGTGCTGCAGAACAGTCTCCAGCCTCCAGAAGACACATGCTGCCTTTTCAGGAGCAGAGCAGGGATTGTGTTGTCTCACCCCTTGCAGAATGCAGTTTTTGGGGGTGCTGAAGAGCCTTCTGAGAAAGCAACCACTGAAAAACACCTCAGCAGCAGCAGCTCTGCCAGAAGACTCAAGTTGCAGACCAGTGTAATGTGCCTTTAAAAAGTACCATGTCTACACTACTGTATTGCTTACTTTCTGAAGCTAAGCCAGAGGGATGTACATAGTAAGATCTTTGTCTCATTTCAGGGAGGATACAGGATAAAGATTCTGTGCCAGTAATCTTCCCTGGATTAATGGTTTCTCTTTTATCTGCTGTATTTCTGCTCAGATGTCTTTGCTCTGAATGAGTCAGTGGAATGCAAATGATGGGTACAGTCGGTCTGAAAATATTTAAATCTAGCTTTCCACTGCACTGCAGGTTTGTGGAGAAAAAAAAAAATACTCATATATAAATATACATGCAGAATAAAGGGCAGATGAAAATTACAGATATATCAATAATGAAAAAAAAACCCCAGCGGTGGGTCAAATTGACAAGAGATTCATTTTTCTGTTTCTCCTTATTTTCTTTTTCTTTCTTTTTTTTTTTTTCCCCTCAAAAATACCAGCATTTAGTTGCTTGCCATGAATGGGTGAGTAAAATCTGCAACACTCCTTTCCTAAGCCTCAGACACTAGACAAAAACCTATCTGTGGGAATAGGAACCTGATTTTATTCAGGCTGCTAAATGCCCAATCTTTATTATCCCAAAAAGTGTCTTCCTAAAGATAGCACTCTTAATACTGACAAAGGATAAACCAGACAGCACAGACATGATTTCTCTGGATTTTCTCCCTTTCCTTCTTCTGTGACAGATTTCAGGTTTTTTTCATTCTGCTGGGATATGGTTCCTCTCCTCTTCTGCTTAGGGCATGCGTTTTTCCCCTAGGAAGTGATTGCATCCCATAAGCAGCCAGGTTAGGGGGGTTTTAGAGCTGCTTAGAGCTCTGTTTGGGAAGCCAGGAGAGAAATCACGGGGCTTTGTCACAAGCTTCAGCAGGAATTGTCCTCAAATGGTGGCTGCCCACAGAGTTCCTACAGCCCAAAGGCAGCCCAGAGGGTCTCCAAAAGCTCTTGTGTACTGCAGAGCGGTGGTGGAAGGAGGAATTGGAAGGGAATGACTGGATAATTTCCTGGGCTTTTCCAGATTCTGTGTGGGATGGCTCCGACACACAATACTCATTCCATGAGGGACCTGTCCTGGGGTGAGCAGCAGCTTTAGAGCAAACTCTGCAGCAAGAAAGAAGACACCAACATTAACCTGGTGACTACCACTGTACTTAACAATAAATCAAACGGCACCAGAAGTTGTGCAATCAGAATCATTTGCAAGAGAGTATTAAGCCCTCTAGCCCATCATAAAAGCAGAGGAAGTCTCCTTCTGAAAAGCTGCCTATAAATCCAGCTGCAACAAAACAAACAAAACAAAGATTCATATTGTCTACCCAATCCATCCGGGACTTGAGAATTAGTTAGCAGGAGGAATCTGCCTTTAACAAAAAACAAGATATTTTTATTTTCATGGCTTTGTAATAAACCACTTTTTCTTCTAAACTTTCCTTTAAAATAATTTTAAAGCATTTTAGATTGAATTTATATTAAGTTTGAATTTTAAAATCTAATTTAATAAAATCTCTTCATTTTCTCCAACCAGGACTGGTTTTCAAGATGGGAAATTAACTAAATTGTCTGCTGGTTTTCATTGAAAGAATACAGAGAACTTCATTTAGAGTGGACAGCAGTTTTCAAAACACGTCTTTTAAAGTGGTAAGCTACTGACAAAAATTAACTTTTCAGCTTAAATATCCAGGTCCATAAAACAAGCCATTAATTTCTGGGATTTTAATAGTCCTCCTGTTCTGAGTAAGAGGAGACTTTCAGAGCTGGGTAGCCTGTTTTCGGGTCTGTTGGTGCACAGTTAAACCCAACCAGCCCTGCAGCACCACAGGGCCAAAATCTGGGTGTGAGGAGCAGGTCTGGCATCGTGCAGTTCTCAGAGGAACACTCAGAAATCTCTTCCAAAGAAATGTGAAACTTCCCTCTGCTCTGTTGTGTTGTGGCTGACGGTTACCTAGTGATGCCCAGAACTTCTTCCAGGTCTAGATGAATGACTGATGACTCAGGTACTTCTGGTGATTTCCAAAACTCCCGCAAACATTCGTGTGAGCCTCAGGAGCAGGACAGCTTAGGCAAAAAAGACGACGAGAGATCAAAACCTGCCTTTGCTACAGGAACCTGCCTTGAAGTGGAACATCATTAGGTGGTCTGCAGAATGAATTAATGAAAGAAAGGAGCCTCTGCGGTCACGTTTACACTGAGGACAAGCTAATGATGACCTTCCTCCACAGGCTAGCTGGGTCATTCTGCAAGGCTGATGCCATCAGCTTGGCTGAGAAAGCTGCCCATAAGCAGGGGGCTCAAAATCCATCTGTAATTAAATCAGGCTGGTGAGTTTGACCCTGCTACCAGGAAACATCCACATGGCTTCGACAGCAATCCTCACAAATTCACTGCTCTCACAATGGTCAGCTGGTCAAGCCTTTGCCATGCGGATGGGGACATCACAGCCTGGTCTCAGGTTCAAACCTCAGATGGATTTTATCTGCCTTTCACAGCTTCCTGAAAGCAAAGCAAGATTCACTTCAGCCCACGAGACTCCTGACACACAGGTGCACCTGCTTTCATCCACAGGTAAGGAAATGAGATGTTTCTTGGCAAATCTGTCACCAAATTCCTGTGCCAGACTGCATCTTCTTCATTCAAAGGTAAGAAAATGAGATGTTTCTTGGTAAACCTGCCACCAAATTCCTGTGCCAGACTGCATCTTCTTCATTCAAAGGTAAGAAAATGAGATGTTTCTTGGTAAACCTGCCACCAAATTCCTGTGCCAGACTGCTGCTTCCCCACACTGGTGGCCAGGCTTCCGCTGTCAGCAGCTGGGTGTGATCTCCATCTTGAGATTTAGGGAGCATTTACAGCACTGCAGAAATTGCACAGCAGAAATGCAATGATTATTCTTATCTCATTGGAAAGACTGCACGCGTTTCCCTGCTTGAGATCATCTTCTCTGGGGACCCATTTGAAATGAAACCACTGCGTTCTGAAAACGCGTCTTCGGCATGAGATCTGAGTGTTTTCCTGCCTTGGCCATAATAAAATGCAAGAAATTGAATCAAAGTGTGCTCCTAAAAACTATATTCTTCTCCTGCACGCTTCCTCTCTCTTCTCTACACAAATACAAGCCCTGGAAGGTGAAAGATTTCAAACTCATTATACAGCATGAAAGTATTTAGAAGCATGGTGCATAACACAGCTACTCTACAAATATGTCCAAACAAACATAAAATTAGCCTTTCATGGCTAGGAGAGCACATTTTTTTAGCCCGGTCTTTAACTTAATAATTTCTTTACAGGAGAAAGCAAGCCTATATGCCATTAAGCAGTTCCTAGATTCCTAGGTCAAACAAAGTGAGAAAATGAATAGGCCCATTCATGCTTCAGACAGGATAATTCTGGCAAAGCTGGTGCTGACAGTGTTAAAGAGCAGTGATGGAGGAGTCTGGCCTCGTCACTCTAATTGTGACCATGAGTGACAAAAAAATGCGTTCCCTTTGCCAGTGGACCAATCTTTCAGGTTTGCAGAATCTAAACCATGCTTATGCCATTTGACATTTAAAGGGGGCAGAAAATCCATGCACCCAGGTGCCTGCTTTGTCTGAGCATGGGGAAGGGCTGGTCATTTTGAGGCTCTGCAGGGAGAAGAAGGGTGGTAGCAAAGTGTGAAGCCAGCCCTGTGGTTTGAACCTGCCTCCAAACAATCCCCTGAGCTCTAAATACTGCGGCTCCTGTCCTGCACTAGGGAGCACAGCCTGCCTGGGTGAGTGGGGTCACTTTGGAAATGGTCATTTGGTGAGTGTCCATATCCTCCTTGTTCCACAGAGGGAGCCTCTGGAGCTGGGAGGAATGTCCAGGTAACAATGCAGGAGAAACAGCACGGAGCAAAAAGACTAAAACAGCTATCCTAAAGAACCAGGAGAGCTGTCATGGACTAAACCCCATTCTCAGCTGCAGCAATCTTTCTCCCTCATCCCTTGCTTCAAATCATGCTAAGTATCAAAGAAGCATTTTTCTCACCCAAACAGAATACCATTTTCCTTAGAAAGGCTCTAAATCCGATGAATTAAACATTATCTTTTGCAACAACAAAGGGAAATTAGTATCCCCTCTTACTTTCTTCTTCGGCAGGGCAAGGTAGGGACTTCACCCCAGACAGACAATTCAAATAGCTCCCATAGGCATTTCCTACACCACTCCTTCAGAGGGACCATATTAAAAATAAACTAATGCTGTAGGCAGCTTCGGAAAATGACTTCAATGGTATTTATTGCTTTGATAGGGTCAGTGCACAGTATGTGCATGTTGCCTTTTAAACATATGTTTCAGGCAAAGAATCAAAGCTAATTTCAGTGTGTGAAAAGCAAGCAGATTTCATTACTGATTGTGACTTTAACTTCAAAATGATAAGGATGCTGGATGTAGGTTCTCAAAACTGAATGTCCAAATGGGAATTTATGATGTAGAACTTCAGCTTTATCATCCACGGGCTTCAATATAGAATGAAGAAAGAAATTCTCTGCTACCAGGAATCTCACAGTTAACCCATGAGCCAGCTGACTATTTTCCCACTCTCTAATTCTCCCTGCAGCTATTTCCTATCTGTAACATGTTAAAGCAAGAATGGCCATTGGCACTAACCACTTCTGGCATCCAAGTAGTGGATATGAAAGAGATCTGATTTTTTTTTTTCCACCACCACAATGCAGCCCCACTTCGACTCTTCGCAGGAGTGTCAGCAGAATTCATAACAAACCAAATACAATCTTATGCAAAGCACGATAAAAAGCCTGCTAATAAATATTTTTGGGTTTGGTTTTTTGTTTTTGTTTGTTTGTTTGTTTGTTTGTTTGTTTGTTTTTGTGGGGTTTTTTTTGTTGTTTTTTGTTTTTTGTTGGGTTTTTTTTGTGGTTTTTGGGGGTTTTTTTTAGGTTTTTTTTTTGTTTGTTTGTTTGTTTGGGTTTTTTTTGGTTTTGTTTTTGTTTTTGTTTTTTGTTGTTTTGAATGAGGATTCCTCACACATTATTGCACCAGATCTGGTTCCCAGCTTCAGGCAACCATGTGTAACAACCCTTCCCAAATGCTGTCTGGAAGGAGGTGAACCCACAGAATTATTGAAAGGCTTCAGGTATAAGCAGCAACAAGTGAATGAATGAGGACTTTTCCCAATGTTTTCCACAAGGTCAGGTTCAGGAGTCATTAATGGTAAAAGCCAGAAGATTCAAACCCAGTAGCCTAAAGACAGATGTCTAACTCAGGGTTCGATACCTAAAGTAGCCACATTTTCCACAAGATATTTTGAACACCTATTTAGCTGTGAAAGCAAACACAGCTAACCCACTACTGAAGAAAAAAGCACTTGGATACCCGTAAAAGATCTTAAATGTTTATGTTAACATGTACAAAAACGCATATACACATTCAATTAGTGAGTATCTATACATATGCATATGTGTACACATAGTTATGTACACTCCAGAGAGCCTCATTTGCACAGTGGGAAAGCACCCACAACTTCACTCTCAGTCAAAGAAAAGGTGCAGGATTATGAAAAATAACCAAGCTGGTTTTTTTTAATGCCGCTGTCTACCATTACAGATGTGCACTTACTGCTCTGCAAGGCTTGGTCCAGGTCTGTTTAACAGCACCACACTCCCCTAGGTTCAAATGACACCTTTGAAACAACCGAAGCAGTAAATCACACCTCTTTATTATCATCATCTCAACAAGAATGATAACAACCTGCTCTGCTTGGTGAAATACCCATGGGAATTTCACCCAATTACGTGGGGATAACGTATCTTTCATGACTTTAGCTGTCTACCATTCCCATTGTGTACTTGGTAGCCAGCCACAAAGGACACAATCCACTGAAGGAAAATGTATAGACAAGGGGGTTAGCCATTTCAAGAGTGGAGAAAGGGAGGTAGAAATCCAAGGGAGAAAGAGAAGGATGACACAGAGCAACTGCTCAGCTTAGTAGCACAGCTGCTTAAACAACTGAATAGCAATCAATGGGTTAGCATTCAATCCAAGTTTAGATCACATTGAAATCTATTAGAATACTGCATATAATGAATGACTCTTACTTATTTGGTATTCTATCTTGGAATTAATCAGCTCAGTTGTTATGCGGGGGAAAAAAAAAATTAAAAGAAGAAAAAAAAAAGTCAGTGAGTAGACAGGCCCAAACCCAAGAAAAACAACCACCTTGATTTCCCTGGTGGTTAACAGCCTGACAGTGCTCAACAATACAGGCTGAAGTTGAACACAGTGAGAAGCAGTGCAAGGTAAAGGTTTCCTGGCTGTTGGGGCAGCAGCCTGGTTTGTGTGTGCACAAAACTTGCCCCCATCCCCTCCCTTCCAGGCTCTCACAGTGCTCGTAGGGTTGTACCATCTGCTGGAGCACAATTCAGAGGTAGCTTTAAAGTGATGATAGCTCTGGGAAATGATAATCACTGGGTCATAGAAAGCCGTACCGCAGTGTATAAATAAGATAACAGAAAGTGCTGAGCGGGGCATGTTTGCATTATGAAATGTATTTTCCTTTTTCCTGTATAAAACCTGTCTTGAAAGCGTGGGGAATGCAGCAGGATTGAAAACCAGAAGGAAAGCAACACAGCCCCAGAAGCTGCACAAAGGAGGAGGGGGATGGAGGAATGGTAAGCTGTAGTATTATTGACTGAGGAATGATAAAAGAGGAAGGAATTCAACAGTTACATCTATTTCGCTTGGTGCAATGGCATGAGATCAAAGGCTTACGTTCACATTAGCCCAGAATAATGCATACTCCATAAATGATGCAAAGCTAGGCCACATTCCCAAGATGTGACAATGCCTCAAGATGCCCCTTTGCTAAGTTCAGGTCAAGGCAACAGGCTCCTGCATATGAAATTCTTTTTCAAAGCACACAAACGTACTTAAACCACTGGGCATGGAGATCGACAACATTCAGGACAGGCAGGATGTCCTCCACTGTCTTCTACTTTTCCACAGATGGCTTTGCAAATTCAGTCAATTTCCATTAATTTGCAGGGTTTTTTCCCCAATTGCTGTTGATATTTCAGAAGATCCAAACTGTCCACCCGAGCACAGAGAAGCTCGGGCTGAGCAACTCAGTATTTTATTTGATTTTTAAAGCAGGCATCAGAGCGGAAAGCATCAGAAGATAGTCCACTCAAATTCCAGAGACGTGGGTCAGTCCCACCTCTGCACTGGCAACCTCTGTGACCTTGATTGTCTCACCTGGGACAGCCCCATTAATGGCTGCAGAGCAAGAACAATGTCAGATGGTTCCTGAAAGCCCCAGTTTATTTATTTTTTTTCTGAGACACGTTTGTCAAAGCCACTTAAAGATTCAGATCAGATGCTGGTTGTACCTTGATTCCTGGGGGATCCAGCCCTTGTGGATACCTTAAACAAAACACTACCCAGGACACATCCATACCATAAATTCCTCTAAGAAATCCTAATCTCTGGGACTCTGTCTACCATTAGCTAAACGGAGATGAATAATTATTTTCCCTCACCTTTCACGGTTTGGTTGGTTGGTGCAGGGAAGCGTTGCCATACCAACAGCGATCCAGCCTGGCCGTAGGACAGGGCTGGAAGTGTGGAGGTGCAGACATCCCAGGCCAAGGAGAAAATCCTCCTCTCCGTCCCTCCCTCCTTTCTTCCCTCCCTGCCTCCCTCCCTCCCTCCTCTCCCTGGAAGAGAAGCAGTTTCTCTTTGTGAGAGAGCACAAAGGGGAAGAAAGAAAAGGAATTGTCCATCAAGCTCAGCAGAGCCTCGGGGGCTTTCAGCAGAGGATGCCACAGCCTATGAGGAGAGCGAGGCGCACTGAAGACTGATTTTAAAAGGACAGTTCAACCCCAGCTACACTGAACTGCCTCCAGCAGTCCCCAGCCTGTGAAGAACATGTGGCACTGAAAGACTCACTGACATCTCCCTGTGTTTTGCTTTCCACAGATCAGCACTCACAGGGAGAGACGAGTCCCCTGCGGTTTTTAGGGTGCCCAGAGATGCTGCCCTGGCAGCCAGACCCTCACTGGGGCCTCACAGCAGGCACCACTGATGTGGTGGGTCTTCTGGGTCCCTCCTGACCTGCCAAAAACATCAGCGGGCCTGATGGAGTAAATGTGACTTCAGGGAAGGTGTAACAGATACATTCATTCGCTGCCAGAGAGTCTAAATCCTGCAGACCCAAAGAGGGGTTCTAGCCAGGCCTGGAAGGAAATAAACCAAAACCTGTGTCCCACTCCAGACACCCTTCTCGAGACACTGGAACCAAAAAGGGACTGTCAATAAGCACAGAGAACAAGGTGGTTATGAGAGGAGACTGGAAAGCAAATGAGAGAGAGCCACACAAATGACTCAGGGCAGACACGATAAAGCTGTGTTTATATTTATATACACATATATTTATGTGTGTGTGTGTGTGTGTGTGTATACAATAATTAATGGTGCAGAAAAAATAAAAGACACCTTTTCTCATACTGTAAGAGGTGAATGAGTGTAAACAAAAATGGAGCAACTCAAAACCACTGCAGAGCTACCACACAACACAGCCATGACGTCCTCAAGACCACGCAGTCCCACTGAGACTACACTCAAAACCAGACCCAGAGATCTTGAATATCCACAGGTACAATTTTCTGTTAAAAGTAAACAAGCCCCAGGGAAGTGCAAAACTCCTTGGACTGCAGGAGGATAAGACAACATCCATTCTTCAGAGAGAATGACAGATCACCTGTGAAAGGAGGAATCTTCAAGTGCAGGATGGAGCATCTGAGCCAAGGGGTGTTCACATTTACCATGAGAAAGATCAGGTCTTCATGGGATTGAGCCTTTCCTGGCCTTTGGAGACAGAGGTGCCAAACCAAGGCAGTAGGGAACACCAGAGCGAGGAGAAAAACAGAATTGGGTGATATTAGGATTATTGCTGCAGTTTAAGTCTCTCCCTCACCCATGACAGACCTTTTGGCCCTGCCTGGCCAATCCATCCCCAGCAGCCCTTTGAGTGGGACTGCTCACCAGGCACTCCCTTCTCTACCCACCCCACGACAAAGGGCCCCTTCAGCCCTCTCTCCTCACATGCTGGGCTGCCCTGGCTCTGCTCTCACAGCCTCAGACCCTCCCCATACCTTGAGCTGTCCCAGTTTTCACTGCAGATGGGTGTTTTCCTCCTTGTGCTTTGTGACCAGAGCTGTATTTCAGCACAAAGAGGAAGTCATGGCCGTGTCACCACAGCTGACACAGCTCTCCACCCTCAGCTCACAGCCCTTTCTCCTCAGCTCCCTGTGACCTGTGCCTGCCTCCCACTCACCTGGCAGACCTCCCACTTTCTCTGGTTGTTGATCTACAAGACCAAGCCGGAATATTTCTCCATCTTCCCTCTCCTGGGCCTCACATCCTTTGGTGTCCTGATCTTCAGACCTCACTGATGACAAGGAGTGAAAGATTTTCACACAGTTAAGTGAACAGAGAAATAAAGTTATAATACCTAAGTTTAATATCGTCATAAGTGGCCTGGAAGATGGGCTCAAGGCCCCCCCTGCAGGAGGACCTGGGAGAGGTCTGGAAGAGAGGGATAAGAAATTTATGGAGTTCAACAAGGACAAGTGTAAGGTCTTGCAGCTGGGAACTCATAATCCAGGAATAAAAAGGTAACAGGAACATAAACCTGGCTGGGAGCAGCTCTGTGGAAAACGACCTGGGGGTCCTGGTGGACAGCAAACTCCACGAGAGTGAACAGTGAGCTGCTGCAGCACAGAAAACCAACAGGATGTGGGTTGCATCAACCAGCAGAGATAACAAAGTCTTTATCCCACTCTAATCAGCCCTTGTCAGGCCACATCTGGAACACTGTGTTCAGTTCTGGTCACTGCTGCGCAAAAAAAAAAAACCCCAAGGATCAGATGGAAAAGGTCCAAAGAAGGGCCACAGAGATGATCAAAGGGCTGGGAAGCTGCCAAGTGAGGAGAAGTTGAGAGAACTGGGATTATTCAGCCTTGAGAAAAGGAGGAGACCTTATCACCATGTTCTAGTACTCAAAGGGTGGCTACAGAGAAGACGGAGACTCCCTTTTTACAAGGAGCCACATGGAAAACGGGTAATGGATACAATTTACTCCTGGGGAGATTCCAGTTAGACATAAGAGGAAAATCGTTCACAATGAGAACAATTAGCCATTGGAATTGTCTCTCCAGGGAAATGGTGGGTTTCCCAACCCTGCACACTTTTAAGGCTCAGCTGGAGAGGGGGCAGTGCCGTCTTGTCCAGGAGCTGCTTTTGCCAAGGGTGGATCAGATGATTCTTGAGGTCTTTTTCCAACCTGGCACCCTATGATTAGATGATTCCAAATACATTTTTGGGCTGGACATCTATTGATTGTTTGCTCTCTATGGACTGAAAACCCTCTCCTACCACACTCACACCCCCATCAAAGTCTCCTGGATGAGTAAACACCTCCCTCTTGGGAGCCTCAAGAGCTCTGACATGAAGAACAGGTTCAGCCACTCCTCTGAGACATTTTATTAGAGTGACTGCACCACTTTTAGAAAATAACCTTGCTAAGCACTGTGAAGTTTGGGTGTCTGGGAACGTATCCACTCATTTCCAAAACTTTGTCATGAACACAGGAAAAAAAAAAAAAAAGCTGGGTTTTTTTAAAAACTATGCTGCTGGCCAAGAAGATTGCAGGGATGAACTAGATGAGCAGATGTAGACCAGGCAGAGACTCCTGCTTTTCTTGGTGGAGCTATGCTTAAGTGAAATCTCTTCACCAGAAATAATGAAATGGACATCTATGACAGCATCTGGAAGCTATTTCTGGATATACTTCAACGAGAGCAAATGCATTAAGGGTGGACGAGTGTTTTACGGGAAGAGGCAGCCACAGAGAGGTTGGGAGAGCATGGAGGCCTCAATTAGGGGGAGAGGAATATGAGAAGGAAGAAAGAAGAGAAGCAGCCAGCCCCACTGACAAAATGGGGAAGGCACTGCTAAAGGGTCACAGTCTGTAATCATACCA
>VWZT01000006.1:51467-68673 GCA_013397055.1 Pachycephala philippinensis
TGGCCTGGTCCACCTTGCCATTACATCATCTTGCCTCAGTTTCAACTGCATGTTCATTTCACCTCAAGCAGGCCAAGCAGTTCTTCTCAAGCAGACCTTCTTTTGAAAGACAACTCATTTCATCCCCCAAAATTGCTTCCATTCCCAGTGAGCCTCCCTGGGTCTGCATGGAAATTCCTTTGCATCCCAGACACTGACTCGCAGAGCGAAGATGACAGGCAGTCCTTCTGGTGCAGGGCAGAAATTCGTGGCATCCCAGGTTTCCAGACAGACTTTTCCCCCCTCTGCTCCACTCACTGAATCCGAGTTACACAGTCTCCTTGGCACGCTCAGAAGCATGATTTCCACCTCCAGCAATTAATGCCTAATGAAAAAACAGTAGCCACAACAGCTCCATACCAAGACTCGAAACCATCTGTTCCTGCCTTGTTAGTGAGCGCTTTCCAGAGTGACCAATCCACTGCAGACCAACAGCGTGGCACGCATCTGCTAAAGAAATATTTTACTGCACAGGCTCTGGGTGGATTTCTGGTGTGGGTGGGGGGGAAAAGAGGCAAAGAAAGCCAAAATAAACCCTGGCTTGATTATTTTGAGATACATCTCTTGTTCAAGCCCACGTATATAAATCTCACCCAAGACACAGGAAGGTGGGGTTGCACTGGAGAATGCCTTTGGCTTGTCTTGGGGAGGCTGATAAGAATAATTAGGATGCTTCAGTTTAGCTGCTTTTTAATGACCCATCCATGCACCCCAACCTTCACTTTCCCTAAAATGGTGTCGAGCTCCTGCAAGCAGAGAGCAGCAGGCAAAGGAGGGATTTGTTGACAATACATTCGGGGGAAAAAAAAAAAAAAGAAAAAAAAAAGAGGCACCGGCGCCGTTGTGTGTCAATACTCATCCAAATGTGCCCATTTGATATTTTACTGACAGAACCGAAAATATGTTTGAATTTCAAACTTGTCGAGATGGCTGGGATGCAGGGATTATTTTCCCCTGAGGGCAGATAAACAAGACGGATGGACTAAACTCCGAATCGCCTAATGATCAAAATGCAAGGTAAGCTGTCATAGAGAGGGCTCTTCTCATCCTTGCTGACAGCATGAATTCTGCTGAATTATTTCTAGTCTTCCTGATTAATGGGCCTGGTGACTAATTAGTTTGTGAATCTTGCTCATAAACGGCACTTTGATAGCTGCCACTTTGAGAGAAAGGCCTCACTGATGTCAGCTGGAGATGTGCTCTCCAAAAATCCCGTCCCTGGATGATGCCACAGCTGACAGGGGGTGCACAGGCACAGTTTGGTTCTGATGGTGGAGTCACAGCCCTGGCTGGGACCCCAGGTCCACACTACCCAACAGTATTTTGGAGAACACCTCATTAAAAGGAGAATCATTTTATTAGCCCACCCCATTACTCCCAGCTGCTGCTTTCCTCCTTGCCTGGAAGAGCTAGAATCAGTTTACTTCGCCATCACATCAGGAGAACAGCATCTTACACAGCTTTCCTGATCCCACTTTTCCCTACAAATGCTCCCAGCTATGGCATGCTGGGGTCAGGGCCCACACCTATGGCAGAGGACATAAAGGCTTTGGATTTATGGCTCTTCTGAGATGTCAGTAGTGTGTTGGCATTTCATTTAAGCCATCACAGCTTAAATGTGGGGTTTTATTTGCTGGGAAGGGTATCATGGGAAGGAAGATGTATCAGTGCACTGAACACTAAAAAGAATTTGCTCTACTACAACTAGAAAAATTGTTCTGTGTGAATTGTTTGGCCTGATGAAGAAGGAGAAAGAATATAAATGACCAAATGACTTTCTGAACTCTTGCTCCACTCCAAGAGCACTAGGAGTGCTTGCTCAGTGTTCAGTTCTTTTTGAGTTGTGGCTCAGTTTGTGCACAGGTAAGAATTTCTTAGGGTGTCTCCTGCTATACCACACACCAGAAGAACTTGTTCACCCCAAAAAGGGGGTATGACTTGGGGACAGTGTCAGGAGTGATGAACAGGCTCATCTCCAGCACCATCACCTTGAGATCTGAGATGTGTTTCTACACAGATCTCCTCACAGCATTTATTTCTGAAAAGTGGAGTCACATATGGGCAGAACAGAGGGAAGAGAGACTAATAATTCCATGCCATTATTTGTCTCTCCCTGATTAACACTAATTATGCTGAAATGAGTTACACAGAATGGAAAGTCAAACCCTTATGCATTTTCTCACTCCTGTGGTCCAGGACCCACATCCTTAATCCATCTGTAACTGAGTCCCATATTTGAAGAGGTGTAAAACACCATCCTGTTTGACCATTAAGTCACAGAGTTTGCTTCCCAAGTGTCTCTCCCTCAGCTATACAGGAGAACAGATGGAAATCTGGGAGACATTTTCATGCCATGGTGCTCCTTCTCCCCGTAAGGACCCACCCGCAGGGAGCTGCTGACTTGGCAGCTCCTGTGAGAAGATGGACACACAGAGGGAGGGTGGAATCTGTCCTGATCCTTCATTCAGCAGTAGCACAGGCATCTGCAGGTTGGTCATGCCAAGGTTCGAACCTCTGATTTCAGTGCTGCTCTTCAAAGGGCAGGTACAGAAAACCCTGCAGCTGACATCCAGTTTGTTCCCTCTTTCTCTTCAGCTCAAATGGCAAAAACACAGGACACAAAGATGATCCCTCAGTGCACGACTGGCAAAATCCCATCCCCAAAAGCAGCCTGTATGACTGCAGTCTTCCATTTCCCTCACCTGTAGGAGTTAAAAACTATGCAGGAACATTCAGTCCAGAATGCCCTAGAGCTCAAAAACCTACACCACAGCAATCCTACAAGGGTTTTTGTCCTGTGGTGTTCCACTGCAACTGAGGAGCTGTGTCAGGTCTTGGTACCGAATTTCCTGCAAGTTAACTTCCTCTTTGTGGTCTGTGAATCCTCCTTGCACACAAAAACAGTGGAAGGAACCACTCTGAAGGGAAAGACAATCTACTCCAGGCAGAGCTTCCAGGAAAGGGCAGCCTTTGCCAAAAGACCAGAGTCCATCTATTAGGTAGCCAACAACACACCTGCACTTGCAAACAAAGCAAAAACTCACACCAAAAGTGCTTTCCAGCACTCAAGTCTGGATAGGTAATTCTGCAAGAGGAGTTTTGGTGTGAGAAACTCTCCTCCAGCTCAAAGAATTAGAGACTGTCAGAGACATGCATTATTCAGCTCCATTCTGTTCTGATGACTTGTTCAGCTCAGCGGCTGTATTGCAAAAGGTAAACAGGTTTCTACCCATAATCTTGTTGTCTCTGAGCAGCAATCCATCTGTCTCTCATTTATAGTATCGTCTAGTGGTGTGTCTTCTTACCCAGGTAACACTCCCTTCAGATACTATTTTAATACCGCTGAAGACAGACGAAACCCCAGATTTGCCTAAGCAAATTTAAAAGAGCTATTTAAAGATAAAGATGCAGCAAAGCTGAAGCTAATACAGTAAAGATTTCTCAGGAGGGTTCCTAAATGGAGAAATTACTGGGAACGAAAATAATTCACCAGAAAGCTCCACGAAATAAAATGAACTGTAGCAGCTTCTGGTTAGGACAGGATAGTAAGGGATATATGCATATAGAGAAATCTTGGCATTGTAAATATCATTCCTAAGAGGCTTCTGTCTACTAGTGAAAGATTTAAGTTTCACTCTAGTCTTTGATAAAAATACCTAATGCTCAATTTAGAAACTTCTCAGGAGCCTGGAGCTTGTGCTGCTTTTCAGCACACCGAGGACAGAAAGGTCCATAGCTCGTGAGACAATTAATAGGGCAATAAAAGCCAGGTTACACGTTTTGGGAATCTGTGCACCACGGGTTGGGTTTGCTCCGCTGCAAACTGCGTTATGAAAATGGAGGTTATTTGCACTCTAAATAGATAATTACCCATGTCATTCAGACAGAGTCCCTTGCACAAAGAAATGGCTATTGTTGAGATGAACCAGTTTTTCGAGTCTGACAAACAGATCAGCTCCTGAGGGTATATGTATTGTCTTGTTAACTAACCCCTTGACAAAGAGGACCTACAGTTATAAAAACATGCTGCTCCCACTGGCCATTTTGGATTAAAAGTGAAAAGGCAGCAGCAAAACCTGACTTCAGAAACACAAGGAGACTCCAGAGTCTGGAGAAGCAGGCACGTGGAAGGATATTAAGGAAGAGGAAAGATCCTTGGCTGAATAAATAGGTCTGATCAAAGCCCAAATAGCACTCAAGAGCAATGCCAGAAGTGAAGCAAGGTTAAGCGTATGCAGATGTTTCACTGCTCAGTCTCAATCTGTACATGACCTCTTGGACTATCTGACTCAGACAGTAAGTGTGTCTAAAAGGCTTTGGGATGCCTACTTGTTACAAGCCTGAAATAGTAAACAGTAAATCAAAACCTCATGCAAAGGCAGGGCCCTGGGAGAGAACAGGCTTAAGTGGTGTGGGTGCTTCCAGATGTCAGCCCTGGTCCAAAGGCAGCTGTATCCGAGCAAGGAGGTGATTGATTGCCTGTATGAAGAGAGGAGAAGGAAAAAGATAGTGTCTACAAGCTAGTGAAAGTGAGCAAAGCTCCACAAAGCAGTGCCCCTGCACCCAAAGGCAGCGGGACCATTTTGCAGCAAGAGGTGGCCCCAGAAGGATCGCCAGGCTCAGGCACCACAGCCTGGCACAAGTGGGACACCCTGCCCTCAGCAATCCAGCATTCCCAGCACAGCATCTCCCCAGGAGAAGGGGTACAGCACCCAGGGAAGTCCCCCACCAAGCACAGCGTGCCCACCCTCCCCGTTCCCACCACTTCCCTCAGAGCTGAGCCCAGCGCTCAGACAGGTCACTGAACATGATGAGTACCAATCTCATCATTTAATGTACTCCTGGGAGATACCAAAGTGATGAGGGCACCACAAAAACCCCACCAAAAGCTGAGCAATACAAACCTCTCCGGTGCTTCTTCATGCTGCCTTTCATCTGCATTGTCTCTCTCAAATGCAAGTTCTTAGATGAAGAGGATGTCAAATGGTCTCCACCTGCACAGCGCCTGGCAAAACAGAGTTAAATTTCAGTCACAGCCTCTAGACATTCAAGTAAGGTAAGCATTTCATGTCAAGTGACAAATATATGGTGTATCAATTATTATTTCCACAGAAATCTCATGGGGGGCAGGTGGAAATACTTCAAAAGCACCATATGCATTCAGTTCTTCACGTTAATAGCTCATTCACTGCAAACGTTCTCCACTTTAAAAATGTCAAAATGAATTGAAAAAACCCCAGGCATTTAGATGGGTCTTGTTACAGGGGACAGCTTGTGAGATACTACACGAATACAGAAACTGACCAAGACAATAAAAAAGGCGATATCAACTCCTGTCAAACTTCAGCTGTCAAAGAATCACTCAGTTTTCAGAAGATGGGTAC
This sequence comes from Pachycephala philippinensis, assembly GCA_013397055.1. NCBI lineage: Eukaryota > Metazoa > Chordata > Aves > Passeriformes > Pachycephala > Pachycephala philippinensis. Next base: position 56,891 of record VWZT01000006.1, read on the forward strand.
TCATCATTCCTTCAAAACATAAGTCCCTTCAAAAGACCTTGAGCATCTTTCGACTAAGATCCCCTCACATCAGGAGTCTCTTCTGAAAGTATTTTAGACCTCTCATTTTCAGGTCTTCTAGTGCACCAGCATTAAGGAGAAGACCTGAAGGATCATTCTATTAATACCAAAACTCAGGATTATTTTTGCTTATAGGCAACTATTTTTGGAAAGCTTCATGCAACAGTCAGGACAGATCATTACTTGTAAGCATTTTCCTGCAGTTTGCTTTAAGTACGCACCAAGGACAGAGAGTTCTCAATATTTACCAACCCAAGAATTGTCTTGCCATCTAAAGTGGCAGAAACCTCCAGAAACTGTAGCTGAGGACACTACCTCTGATGAAACAGGGATTTGGAATCATGGAGAGGTGCATTTAATCTTTTAGGAAAAATTAGGAGGGTAGGATTCGTGCACTGTAGAAATGCTTGTGAAAGGAGTAGATGAGAATCTCCCCCAAGAGGAGACTCCACCACTGGGAGTCATTACAGGAAGGTCTTTCCAAAACCTACTCTCTCCATCAGACATTTCTTAATCAAATCCAAGTCTAAAATCATGGGGCAGGACTGCCTGACCACTCTGATGAAAGAGTGCAAACTAAATAACAGTACGGCATTCAAGAGGCTGTAAGAGTGAGGCTTAAGTTTTTCTAGACTTCAGAAATATGAGAACTAAGGGGGAAAAAAATACAACAAAATTCTTTCTTTGAACTGTCTTAATCCAAAACACATTGGTGTTCTATGAAGGCTTCACAGAAAAAACAAAAAACCTACTGCAGCTATAAGTCAAGCCAAATGCAGCAAGGGAAGCCGCTGAGATGGATATCAAGGTCTACCCATCCAAAAGGAAACCTTAGTCTCCAGCACTGCCCAGCTAACACCTCTCAGCAGGGGAAAAAAAGATTATGATTTTTTTTCTTCAATTATGACTCCAAATTGCAATGTTAAAAACCTCATTTTCATTTCATGTAGGTAGAAGCAGGCTTGTACAACTCAGCTGTGATCATATCCTCTTCCAAGTGCCTGCTGGAACAAAAAAATACACAGAAGATTACTGTACACAGAGAAACACAAATAATCATGCACGTGTATAAAATACAGCACATATAATTTACATATGAGCAGTATTTATGTATCTATGAGTTACTAAGCATCGTTGCTTAAAGAAAATGTTTAAAATATCTAAAAGCAAATAGTCTACACTGCAGAAAGCCAAGGTCTTCCTCATGTCTAATTCTTAAATAGAGCATTTCAGAACATCATTGAGGTAAAATTTCTTCCCTCACGAAGGCTGTGTATGAAATTCCTCACTGGCAAAGGAATTTTATGGAAGGCTAATACTTCCTATAACATTTATCCTGCATAGTGTGGCTTCTCAAACAATTCTGTGGGGTTTTTTTCCTGCACTGTTATAAATCTTTATGTTCACGGTCACAGCTTTACAAAACCCATGTCTTCTGCTGGCACAAAGGCAGCAGTTACCTCCCAGTCTCACCACACAGGTTAACTGAACACAAACCCCAAATTAAAATAATACACAGAGAGTGGACATAAAATCCAGAAGGCAAAGATACAAGGAGCTGAGACTGTCACATGCAATGCCATACAAACTCACACCACTCCCCATCGTGCCAGTCAAACCCAAAAAAAACTGCCTTTCAGCCTGGGACCCACTCTCCTCTCGCATTCCACAAAACAGGTATTTGCTCACCTGCAGCATGAGAGGGGGAGACTGGCAAAAAACAAATACTGGGGGCTGGGACTCTCCAGGGACAGCAGAGCACTCCAGCCCGGAGTCACCACCAGGCACAGACCTGGGGAGAGGTTCTGCCTCCTAGCTCCTGGCCAGAAAGCAGGTATAAATGGCATCACAACATCAATTGCAGTAATTGGGGATTTGGTTGTTGTGTAAAACGAGTGCAGCTGGCATGCTGAGGTGTCAGACAGGGCTGTAGCAGAACAGCAGCTAGGAGCAGGGTGTAAAACACAGCAAGAAACGCACATGCAGCTCCATCTCACCCTCTCTCTGGATGTTCTCTGAAGTTGGGTAGGTTTTTCAAGCATGCTGCCATTTCAGCAGACAGAACTAGCAACGCTGGTCAGGCATGGGACATCTAACAAGACCACACCACTCCAGGCAGACACAGCTATCCCAGTCCCTGCACACCTCAGCCCTGTGGGACAGGCACACACGCAGCAGGAAGCGAGGGAGGGATCAGGCCACAGAGCCATTTAGTTTGTCGTGTGAATGGAAGAGCATTGCAGAAACCAGCCCGGCACGTTTTCAGAGGGTGGGGGGAGAGTGCAATGGCAGTCAAGCAAAGAGAACCATTTGTGTTTTAAAGCTGACCTTGCTTTTTTCCCCATTTTTTCCATGCGTCCAACTCTAGCATAAGTAGAGCGACCTTTTTAATGTCCCCTCCTCCATAAGGTCATCTTTGTGTACATCCTAGTGCCAGTTCCATTACCAACAGGCTTCACATCTAGGACATCCTCCCTTCCTGAAGCCAGGTAATGGATTCCAGGTCTAAACACACTGTGCCATCACCATGAAAGGTTTCCAGAGGCAAGACAAGGGGCACGTTGTGCTGAAGGGGCTACACATAAGACAGAGCAGCAACAGGATCTGTCACTCATCAAAAATTCAACAGAGCACTGAAAGTACAAGCTTGAGTTTAAGGACGCTACACCTCAAACACGCTGGTCTAAATATTAGCACGAGCACATTTTTAAAAATATGGTTGAGACAAAATATTTATGCATAAATATACAAGGGGGAAAGGGCCAACAGGGACCCCACACAGCTGGGGCAGGACCAGCAGGGGCACTGGGGAAGGCTCAGCAGTCCCCCTTGGGCCACTGAGCCTGGTCTCGAGGCCCAGGTGAGAGAGACCCTGACGTGGGGACAGGCTCCTGCCAGCAGAGCCCCACGGGAGGGCGAGAGGCACTGGCACCTGCAGGAATTAGAGAGGCTCAGGACGGAGATGAGGACACATTTCTTCCCCCAAGGATGGAGCAGGTTGCCCAGAGATGCCCAGGTTGCCTCCACCCTGATGCCTAAAGAGGCCAGCCTAGAAGCAGAGACTAGACAGGAGTAAGGGAATAAAGGTGGATATTTATTTGAAAGGCCTTCAGAGGCACACCCTGGGCAGGCCAAAGGCTGCACCCAAGATGGACCCCGAGTCACGAGTTCTTCACACTTTTAGAGCTTTGCTCCATTTGCATCTCAACCCAATTTCACCAATTAAACTTTAGCTAATGATGGAATTTCCCCTCAGCTTGCCCCCCTTCTCAAGATGCTGGGTTACACATTTTGGGCCTAGGCCGGGCTGGGTGTCCTTGGAGAGCAGCCTGGAGAGGCTTTGTTATGTCTGTCTCAGCATGAGAGAGCAGCAGCTCACAGGCTCCAGGACACTGCAGAGTTACACACTGGGAATGCAGAATTTGAAAAATATAAAAGTTAAAACCTAAGGCATCGACCCCGGCAGGTTTCCAAGACCCAAATGCATAAACCCCTGAGCACCATGCTCTGATCTCACAGCTGGGCCTGCTTTCAGCAGCAGCTTGGACAAGAAGGCCTCCTGAGCTACCTGAATTTTCCTACTTGACATTATAAATGCCAACACAAATACAAAAGTAAATACTCATTGTGTAAGCTGTAGATGCACACACAAAAACCTGCGCCCACCTGTGCACGTGCAGCAATTCTCCAGTGACCACAAAGGAAGTCACTGTGCAGATTTTGGGATTTAGTTGCTCATTTTTATATGCACTGCTCATTTTTGCAGTTGTTTATTGCTTCGTTTTGAAAGAGATTTGATATAAAAACCTTCTTCCCTGTTTCTATCTCAGACACCTGTGCCATTCTCTTCCTACACAGAGTTATCGTTAGGGAAAAAGTTACAATTTCTGTTTAAATTTCTTCCCAATTAATGCCCATTATCAGTAAAGGCGAATATAAAAAGCAAAAAAGCAAACTCAACAAAACCCTAATCGTTTCTCCGTTACACTCATGCTGTGCTACAGAACTCTTGACTCAGGGCAGAATTAGCCCCTCTCTGTCTAATAGCTGTTGTGAAAGTGGAATCATTGCACCCTACATGGAATTGGAATTGATGACAAACCTCGCAGTCACTGGTATTGCTTATTTTTCCTGCTGTAGGAGATTTCTGAATAGCTTCACGACAGTGCAGGTTAGAAGGTGACTCACTGGGCCAATGGCCAAGGAAGGAAATATTGCTTCTCAACAGGTCACATTCCTAAAATTCACCAATTTCAAGCAGCTTTTCCCTCGTATTTTAAAAAATTGGACTTCTGCTCCAAGGAAGTGAAGAGCAAAACAAAGGGTCTCCTCTATCATTCCGTAAAAATCACCACTGACAGATTTTTTCACATTTTCTGTAATCCTGAGCTTCTCTTAAATCAAGAAGTCATTCAGGGAAGAGCCTGGTTATGACCCAGTTTCTACAAACAGTACAGCAGCCCAGGCTGATCTAGGTTGAATGCCAGGAGAGGACCATTGTTTTAAAAGTGAAATGACACGGAGCCAGCTGTGAGTCACGTCAGGCACAGCACCACAGAAGCTGCACAAACAAGTTAACAGGAGGGCAAACAGGTGGTGAGCAAGAAGAGGTGGTGTGATCTGCCTCCTTCAGCAGCACCAAAGACCTGAAGGTAAAGGAGGAGGGGGCACCTACCAGAGTTGCTACAAAGTCGGCTTTACTGCTGCCGCCTTTATGACAACAATATAAAGTAACTCCCACAACACAGTGAAGATAAGCTCTTTAAAGAAAATATAAAAGCATTAGCTTGGCAATTCATCCGAACCTCATCATGCATCGTAGACATTTTTGAAGTTTAACAAAGAAAAGCACATCATTAAAGAATACTGCTCTATCACCATTCTTATGCAAATCCTTTCAGATAGTTGGGTGGAAAATTCCATCTAACACGCAGTGAGAAATAAATGTTGCAGGGTGGAAATTTCAGCTATACCGAGTGCATCTATCACTTGTATAATCCAAACTACTGTATGTGCCCTGACTACAGAATTAGTATTGATCCATTCACCATGTAAACATCAAGTACTTTCTATTATTACTTGAAATAGCATGCTATCACAATTTCTATTTCCTCCCTCTATCTTAAATAGAAGTATTGCACATTAGCTCTTCCCTTCATGTACTTTTTTGCGCAGCTATCTAACTACAGTGTTCAAGGCTGTGCTGGGTTTCCTGCAGACATCTGCAGTATTACCATCAAAGTACTTTATTTTCAAGTCATCCCTGATGGAAGGCAATACAACTCTCATTTACACCGAAACCTGTTACTGTGGCTTCTCTTGGTGAAACACACAGAGCCCTTTGTTTTAAGATCTCTGTTGAGACTACCACTGTGAATGACAACATCAAGCAGCTTCCCCAAACGTTGCTCACACGTCTCTCAGGAGTATCACTGAGATAAGAGTAGACTGCAAGAACCTGAACAGCTTTGTCATCTGAGCACATACACAAAAATAAGCTGCTGTGGCTTAAATGCAGCTTCGGAAAGTGCTGGGAGGTGCTCAGAAGTGTAACGTGCTCCACCTGTTAGAACCTCACTTTTTCTCTGTGAAAAATTTAAGATGGAAAAATATAAGGGCTTGTCTCCAGGAAAGCTCTAAAATTTTAGACTGGAGAGTTGGTCCTGAGACCTCAGCAAGACACCCCAGACCCCGAGCTCTGACTCAGTGTGAGAGGGGCAGGGAGGGACAGCAGCCACCCCCTGACCTTACAAAAGCAGCCCCAGGGAGTGAAGACAATGAGGGCTAGAGGTGAGCTCAGCTGCTTGGGAAGGAGCCCAGCTGTGGGATCCACTCAGTGGAGAGCCCTCTGCACTCACCAGAAAGGATGTGGTGGCACGGAGGGAACACGAAAACATGCAGCCACCCAGGGAGTGCCAGAGCCTGACATGAGTGGCGTGGCAGTAGCGACAAGCAGTGTGAGGTTCTGTCCTGGTGGCAGAGATTTGGGAGGAGGTAGGAAGGAGAAGAAGGGACTCCGAGGAGGAGATTGACTTTGTGGAGCCACTCTGTACCATCCCAGGGGCAAATGCACCAGGCTGGCTGCACCACAAGAGGCAGAGGATCCCCTACTCTCTCACCAGCAGGCAGGAGGAGGAGACCTAAGAAATGGGGGGAATGGAAACAGGTCTCCTCTCAAGACAGCAAGTGAATCCCCTCCTGGCCTCCCTCACCCTCCCAGCTGCCTTCATACAACAGGAACAAGGTTCTGGAACTTGAGGGCTGGGCAAACAAGAACCAGGATCTCCATGCAGGTTGGAGGAATCACCTAAGGAGAGACAGCCTGGTCATCCTACCCCTGCACCACCACCACCACCCCAGCCAAGAAAAAAAGAAGGGCTGCTGTGTCACTGCCTCCCTTCTGAGGGGAACAGGAGGCCCAAAATGCTGGCCAGACCCACGCCAGCACATTGGGAACTCTGCTGCCTTCCTGGGTAAAGGAAGTTACTAGAAAACTCTCTGGTTTGGTGTTGTCCTCTGGTTATTATCCACTTCTGGTTCTCCAGGTGGGCAGCGATGAATTCCAGCAAGAAGCCTGAGGGCAATCAAGAGGCACCAAAGCGCCCTGGAGGCACAAGTGGTTTTTCTCAATCCTGTCAGTTGCAGGGAAGCATGGGGGTTGAAACAGGAAAACCCCACAAGTGGCTTCAAGCCTGGTTTCACTGGCAGGATTTTGGTGTTTTTTGAGCACAGGTCTGTTTACTTGACACTCACTGCTGACAGAGTACACCTGTCTCAAAGGGTGAGGAGTCCCTCACCTCATTCTCGTGGGGAAACTGTGCTTCTCTGCTCTCTGCCTGCCACCTGTGGTGACAGCACAACCCCACAAAGCATCCACCTGAGGTGAGCTTCTCACCTACCACACAGCCATGCTGTGGGCCACTAAAATATGTTCTTTCTTTTGTCTCCATAAGTACAAAAATACAATAATCTAATGATCTAATAAAGCACACAAACTGTAAAGCCCAGAGAAGGCACTGAGAATGGCAGGACTCTTTTATTTCCAGAACAACAGGGCATCTCCCAGGTCTTCCCCTCACTAAAGCCTGCAGCCTCAGAGGTCACAACAATGCTTCTTTACTGTGCAGGTTACCTGATACCACAGCACACCAGCATGTCAGCTGCAATGAAAATTCCAGGAGCTCCGAGCCCAAAAAACTTCTGGGCAATCTCAAACCATGTAGGAGGGATGGCAGACAGCAAAGGGTAGGCAGGACTGAGGTGGAGGAGGAGGAGGACTCATAGTCTGTAGGTGTTCATGCACCTCCCATCACAGGCTCATTTCCCTCAGCAGACCTGCAGCCCTCCCCTCAGAGCCCCACATGGAAAACAAAGGAGACAGATGGAAAATGAGAGTGGATCAGACTGGAGTGGTAATGTTTGCACCAGCAAATAACCTGACCACTGGGTGCTGGAGTGCTGAAGGGCAATTCCACCACCCCACCACCTCCCTTACACCAAAAAACGAAGGCAATAAGAAAGCCCTGTTTCTGGGAAAAGTATGTCAACCCCAGTGCTGGGCAAGTTCCTTTTTGTTCATAAAACATCCTGTAGGTCTGTGGTCCCAAGCAACCGCTGACAGACATCTGCTGAGTGTGATTCATTTGATATGACTCAAGGAAGAGAGAAGCTTCTCCCCTCAGAAAACCAAATAAACCAGGTGCCTGGGATGCACCAGGGATTATCTGACAAAAGCCTAAACAGGAAGACAGAAGACTGCCTCCAGGTTCTGTCACACAGAGAAGCGTTCAGGACTCAACAGAAGCATTCCTCTTCAGCTCCCACCTCCTCAAACTGTATTTCAAACCCAACACAAACAAGAGGTCCTCCAGCAGTTTCTCCAGGCCCTGTCTGAGCTCTCCTCCTCTTGGGAATTTCAGATGTAAGCACAAATGCCAGTACTATGTGCCTTGTGCCCAGACTTAGCTGTGGGGCTGCTACAGCAAACAGTGGCCGAAGTCACTAGAAAGAAGTTGCTGACAGACCCTGAAAACAAAACTGACAACCCAGCAGCAGCACTCAGGGAGAGGGGTAGCTCTAAAAAGGAGGGTGGGATTGTCATGTACTTCGAAATTCATTGGTAACTGGGCAAACAACTGCCCTTGAGCTGCCTGAAAATCTTAGGGGAGGTGATCAGAGATGACTGTGTCACAAGTGCATCATGAAAGGAGCTGGAAATGAAGGGAGGAGAAATAGAAGTGTGAGGGAGATGCAGGAGGTAAATAAATGCATCATGAACTCAGTAGATACGAATGGAGCTGCTTTTCACTGTCACTGGCATCGAGGATATACTGTAGCAAGTCAGCATACGCATTACCAACCTGGTCACTCATTTATCTCTCTCTCACATCTTCCAGGCTTCTGTAATTATCACCCCAAGATGTTCTTGAGTATCACTTCTGCGTCCTTTGCCCCATCTGCTCTTCGCCAGACCATCAGCATTCCTCAGTTTCTCAAGACACATTTCAGTCACCATGAATCTAAGTAGCAGAGGCCTCTGGACCATCCCTTGAAATTAGGTTTGTCTGTTTGCTTATTTAAAGCTGTGTTATAAAACATGCTGAAATGTTCTTTTTTTTTTTTTTTTTATTAAGTAACGCAAAAAAAAAGGGAAACTGTGCTGTCAGAATGACTCAATAAGTCTTGCTGTTATTCTCACACAACTGCTAATTATAAGGTCATAAAACAATTTTCCTCCTACTTAGCCTAAAATAGTCAAGTCTTACACATAGCCAGGTACGTAAGAAGCAAGTAATGCTTTATCACTTACTTGGCAGCCCATCACCATCAGCATCTGTGGCATGAGCCCAGAATACTCCTGAAAAAGGTTAGCAGAGGAACACTTGCTAACGTGCCAATGCTGTTTCCTAATATTATGGCTAGAGCCTCTAAAAAGCAAAAGGCAATGCTTCTCCCCAGGACACTTAGGAATGTGGTCTATAGCACTAAATGTACCTTTTCTAGAGAAAAATAGAAGCCCAGCAGCCAATTTGTCACCATTACAGCCAGATCCTCTAGCCATCAGTGCAGCCTGCTCACTTTGGAGCAGCAGGGAAATTCACTCATGCATCAGAAGAGCCATTCTGGCAGACCAACTTCTAGGAAACCTGGGGTTTGGGCTGTCCCACTGTGTCTCTTCTGTCCTCCACACCACTGGAGGACAGAAGAGAGGACACCAGAACGTGTCACCCTAGCCAGTGACCTTCACCAGCACACCCAACCACATGCAAGGCTGGCACACACCTACTTCTCAAAGCCAAAGGGCTTTTTGCATTCCCTGCAGAGGTCTCCCAGATGAGTGCACTGGCCGCTACCCTGATGAAAAAAAGGATCTGAACTGCAGCAAAGCAACATCCCGCTCCAGCTACTGTGCTGACTTCAAAAGGGTGCTTTCTGTTTGCTCACTTCAAAGCAACCACAAGCATTTCTTCTTGGATAGAAGGTTTTCAAAGTCCTTGAGTCCATCACCAGCACTCCGGAGAGCAGGAGAGATTGCAACAAACTCCTGAGCTTCCAGAGAGGTGCCTTTAGGGTGTTCTCCTCCAGCATGCAACATCCTTAGGGTGCCCATTCCTTGTTACATGCTGGAACCCAGAGGTCTGGCTGCAGGCCCTGAATCAGAGCAGCCAGACACACAGAAGCTCATAATTTTGCCACCAAATTTAAAGCAGCCCTTGTGCTCTCCGCTGGTTTCCGCCCTGGTGCAAATCCCTGCTCAGATACTGCTTCATCTGGTGCTCAGGTGCAGAGTGCAGGGTGCTGATAGGAAACAGTCACTTCTCTCTTTTGGCTTTAATTGTGCTGGCACCCTCAGCTGTGCTCACCCCTCCCTTCTTCTGCCAGCTCCACGCACAGATCTCTGCATCTGAGCTCTGCAGATGTGAACTCCAGATGCACATCCATCCCACTGGCAAAATGCAGTTCAGCCCCGCCAATCACCCCGCCCTCCTCGATCACTACTGCAGTGTCAATTAGAGCAAATTTTCTGTGGGGGTAGTTTCTGTCATGCAGACGTTTTGTGCCTGTGTATCTACACAAAGGCTTCCCTCAGGGAAACCTCCACGGGATTTTTCAGGGTATGGAGCCTGCATCTACTCTAAAAGCCAGGAGGAAGTGTAGAGGCAATGAGTTGGGGAGTTCCTTTCCCTACAGCAGGACTAGGGTATGTACACAGGTCATTTTATTTGGCACAAGTCAGAGAGAATCTGCAAAACTTTAACAGCCCAAGCTCTGGAACCTTAATAACAGACCTCCATAAAGAACTGGAATCCAAACCCTCACAGGTATTCAGATGCCTGAGTTCCTTTGGTTTAAGACAATTGATTATCTGGGCCTGACCTACAAAACTTCAACTGCAAAAGCAAAGCCATACTCACAGCTGCTTTCTCCACGGAATTCATAAAGTCTCCAGAACCAGCTTGCAGAGAAGCATCGCAGTAGATGCTCTTTAAGAACCCTACAAGAAACTACAAAGGGAGGCTACTTGAGAAGCATTGCTTTCTTTCTGTACAGCAGAAACACAATTTTTTTTCATTGCAGCCTATGCCTACTGTCTAAATGAATCCCACATAGACAGTTAGTTGGATCCTATGAAACAAGAAGGCTACACTTGGCACCTGCTGTGTTACAGATTGTGCCTGTGAAATTGAATTTACAAGGACAAGACCAGATAGAAAGGCAAAAAACAAGGAGATGTTGAAAATTATGTATTTGCCTGAACTATATTAATAATTTGTCATTAAGTGTAAGTAAATACTGCCATGCACTTAGCAGTGAAGATCTCCTTCCATAAGTCTTCAGTGTGGGACCTGAGCTATTAACAAAATCAGCTTTTTGGGAGAATGACTCTATCCTACATTGCCAATGCAGGAGAAACAAAACCCAGCCGACTTGCAAGCACTACTGTTGTGTATGTTTTTATTAGACAATGCCACTGAAAAGGTTGCACTGGGGGTGACAGGTGGCATTACCCACGTTACTTCCCTCTGCAGAACTGAAACACAGCCACACTGCTAATTCACAGATTTAAAAACACCACATCCCTAAACAAAGGAAGTATGAAGACTGCCGGACAGCTGTCTGATGTTTGGGCTTGTCTGGTGAGAGCAGAGGAGAAATCTCAGAAGGTCAAAGCTGTTCTCTTGGTTATCTGTCAGCAGGGGAAGAACTCTGTGCAACCCAGCCAGAACACCCCCCAGGATACGGACAGAGTGTGTGCATGTGTGCAATATACATAGGAAAAAATAATGGTGTTTGTGCGAGCAATTTCTTCCTAGCTTGCTCACGCAAACCAGCCAAAGGTCCCTGACACAGCCAGAAACAAGATTTCAAAAAGTGAAGGATTACAATATAGGATCATAAAATCATAAATTATTCTGAGTTGAAAGGGACCCACAAGGACCATCGAGTCCAATTCCTGCCCCTGCACAGGACAGCCCCAGAGTCACACCATGTGCCTGAGAGTGGTGTCCAAATGCTTCAACTCTGGCAGGTTTGGTGCCATGTCCACTTCCTTGGGGGAGCCTGTTCCCGTGTCCAAACACTCTCTCAGGGAAGACCCTTCTCCTAATATCCAACCTAAACCTCCCCTGACACAACTCCAGGCCATTCCCTGCGTCCTGTCCCTGGTCACCACAGAGCAGAGGTCAGTGCCTGCCCCTCCTCTTCCCCTCCCGAGGAAGCTG
>VWZT01000007.1:0-38624 GCA_013397055.1 Pachycephala philippinensis
CACAGGAGCCATCTCTGTGGCTCTCCTGCTACCTAAAACCACGCTGTGCTAAATCAGTACAGCATGTTGTCCAAACAGTCCTAATTTATTGAAAGACAGACTAGGTCCTTTCTGGCAATGTAAGAGTTTACATGAAGAGAAAGACAACATATTGCCTTCAAGAAAGAATTCTTCACTTATTCTGCATCTGCTCCAGAGGTCTACACTGTATGAATTTCATCCTCTGAATGGGAATTGACAAATAAGCATGTATAAATGATAGTACATCTGACTTTTCTTACCTGTCAATCTTATAATGTCATCAAACACTCTTCGACAGCAGTACACATCTCACTCCTCTCACTGCAAAAGTTTTATGACTTTTTCAGATTTGAATATCTAACTTTGATGCCTAAAGGAAGACAGATTGTGTGTTTTATTCCTTGGATAAATGCTACAAGTAACGAAACAAAACAACTCAGTTTTTATGAAGTGTTATCATAAAGGAGGTTTTAGTTATTCAAAAGCATCCACTTGTGCCTTTTCCAGTCTCTCTGTTACTGTGAAGGGATATGCTCAAGTCATATAATACTTAGGGACAGAGCAGACTTCAGCTGTTTAAGAAGTCACAAGACACACACAAAAAGAGACCTATCTTAATCTCAGCGATGGTTTTAGTACTTAGATGAGAGCTTCACTGAAAATGCATTTGTAATCATTTTCTCTTTTCATAACAAAACCAGATACTTGGTAGCTCTATGTGACTCATAATCTAAATACATCAAAGGGCAAGAATGACATTTTCCTACTGAGCTGAGGTTTTACACTGTGACTCCAACAAGGAGCTTGGTAGAAGAATGAGATAAAAGAATTTGCTTTTCCTTCACAGTGTCTAGCTACTTTGGCATGTAAGTTCTATAATTAAATCAGTGCAGGGCATAAGGTGAAAAAGTGAGGTTAAATGTAGAAGAATACTAATGTAACTCTTTTCCACATTATGAGGAACTTGCTTTCCTTGAATGAAAAACTACTTTATACATGAAAATAAAATACCTCTGTTGTGGGAATTTTGAGCTGTTTATTTGATCTAAAGAACACCAAGCTGAGTGATGCAGCTGATGCACTAGATGGAGGAATTGCCTTCCTTGACAGGCTTGAGGAGTGCATCCAGGTGAACCTCATGAAGTTAACAAGGCCATGTGCAAAGTCTTGCACCTGGGTCAGGGCAACTCCCAGTATCATGAGGATGAATATTTTAAGAACAGCTCTGTGGACATGGACTTGATGATACTGATGGTTGAAAAAATACGAGCCAGTACTCTATGTTCACAGCCCAGAAAGTCTATCATATCCAGGTCTGCATGAACAGCATAATGGCCAGCAGATTGAGGGGGATGATTCTTCCCCTCTACTCTGCTTTCATGAGACCCCCACCTGGAATGCTGTGTCCAGCTCTGGAATACCAAGTACAAAGAAAACATGGACATGTTGGAGCACATCTAGAAGATAGCAATGGAAATCATAAGAAGGATAGAACACCTATGCTATGAAGACAGGCTGAGAAAGTTGGAGTTGTTCATCTTGTAAAACAGAAGTCTCAGGGGAGACCTTTAAGTTATTAAAGTGGTCTTATAAGAAAGATGGAGAGGAACTTTTTACCAGGGCCTGAGTTAAACTGAAAGAGGGCAGGTTTAGGTTCGATATGAAGAAGAAATTTTTTTGTTACAAGTTCAGTGAGACATTAGAACAGGTTGCCCAGAGAAGCTGTGGGTGCCAAGTCCTTGCAAGTGTTCAAGGCCAGGTTGAAAAAGATTTTGAGCACCCTAATCTAGTGGAAAGTATCCCTGCCCATGTAATGTGGTTTGGACTAGATGATCCTTAAAGATGTATTCCAATTCAAGTCATGATATGATTCTAGGATTCTAAGTTTTTCTCTAATCTGATCCTTTGCTACCAAGGATAAGTCTTCCTTGCTCCAGACTTTTTTCTCTGGTGTCCAGGGCCTGGGATTCCTGAAAAGAAAAAAAAAAAGCAACTTGTTACTCCTTGGAATAAGGAGGATATAAGAGATTTTAGGACAAATGTGACATCAGAAAAGTAAAAGACAGAGGAGGGACAGCTATAAGTGAAACTAAATGTACTAAAAGAAAAAGGAGGAGGTAAGATAAATTTCAATTATTTTACAAGTCAAAGACTCTGAAAAACTGTTTCAAACCTGTTTTGCAATCTTTAAAAGATATACAGTTTTATTTTTCTGTAAGATTTTCTTTCCCTTGTCCATAGCCAGCTATTTGTATGTGATGATTTTTAGGGCTGAAAACATTCCAGGTTTTATTTGAACAGATTTGACAATTGAAGTTGTACAGATCAGGTGTGGATTTATCTAATACTGCAAGGAATAACTTCACATTTTGGGGAAGTGAGAACCACAGAACCACAGATTCATTCAGATTGAAAAAGACCTCTGAGATCATCAAGTCCAACCTTTGACTGGACACCACTTTGTCAGCTAGACCATGGTGCTAAGGATTACACCCAGTCTTTTCCTAAACTCTTCCAGGGATGGTGACTCACCCAGGGATGGTGACTCCACCAGCTCCATGGGCAGTCACTCCCATGTTTAACAACCCCTTCCATGAAGGAATCGCTCCCGATGCCCAACCTGAATCTCCCCTGGCACATCTTGACCCTGTCTTCTTGTCCTGTTGCTGGTTGCTGGGGAGAAGGGACTGATCGCCTCCTTGCTGCAATCTCCTTTCAGGAGAGAGGTAAGGTCACCCATCCCTGAGCCTCCTCTTCTTGAGGTTAAAGAACCCCAGTTCCCTCAGCTGCTCCTCATAGGACTTGTGCTCTAGAGCCTTCACCAGCCTTGTTGCCCGACTCTGGACAAATGAGTTATTACAGATTTCTTTGGCACATAGATCACCAAGACCAGTGCTGTTTTACTGTGGAAGCCGCAGGTATTTCACTGTTCTGAGATAATATTTAAATACATAATAGAAGTACCTTCAGAATGAGAAAAAATATTAGGAAATGAATAAAGATTTGTTAACTCAAACATTATTTGCAAGACTTGAACCAAACATTTACCTTACAACTCCAGCTGACACAGTTTAAGCTGTGGGTATGGGTATTTGAAGTATATACTACATTTAGAAATCTTTAGAGAACCCACAGAGCCTGAACAAATTTATTATTGAACGCCAAGCAAAAAGACTGCAGTAAGCTGAAAAAAAAAAGAAAAATGAAGTGTTGAAAGATACACTTTCTTTGTCTCAAGTGACTACAGCTATAATAGAGATGTTAACTTTTGCCTTGCATTTCCCACATCTATTCTTGAGTTTGATTAAAGCATGGAAATAGAACATTGCAGATTAATAATAGAAGGTTGGTTGAGTTTTATTTTAGTTTATTATATATAAACAAATAGACATGAACATATAATAAGTACATATATATATTTAACTAAGAATGGAAAGGAAAATGAAAAGAAGAGAAAGAAAAAATAGTTGAAGGTAAAAATAGGGGAAAAAAAGTAGGCTAAGAGTTTAATCCCCTGTTCTCTTTTGCTTCCTTTTGTATAATGAAGAGGAGAACCATTAGGCAGTATCAGTCATATAAAACCATCTGCTGACCATTCTCACGTGTCTGGTTCTTTCACTTCTCTGGAACTCCAAATCTCCAAATCTTGCACTCACCCAGATCTGAACCCAAAACATTTGATCTGAAAACAGAACAAAATTACAGCCATGCATAAAAATTTATGAAATTCGGGTTCCAGAGGATCAATTTAATTTGTTGGAGTTTGCAAGGTTAATGATCACCTTTCTGTCCATGAAGGCATTTTACTCTGTACACCTGAGGTAATTCTGATTTTAATAGCATGGAATGAAGACACTGAATAGTTATGGAGACACAAGTAAATCAGTAACTTTCAGTGACCTTGTTTTTCAATGCTTTTATACATCTCAGCTGAAGAAAAAGCAATCATTTCCCTACTGCGCCTGAACAGGGAACACGCTGTGAAGTTTTTCAAGAAAAAAGTGAACAGTACTTAATATGAAAGTGGTCAAATGCTGGAACAGGTTGCCCAGAGAAATTGTGGGATGTTTATCTCTGGAAATACTAAAAAATGTACTGTATACAGCTCAAAGCAATCTGCTTTAACTGCTCCACACAGAAGATGCATTTACGAACTAAATGACCTCTGGAGGTTACTTCTAAACTTCAGGATTCTGCTGTTCTGTGAACAATTTGTATACCTGCAACATTCCTTAGTGACAGGATAAAGATGACCTAAAATTATCCAAGCATCCCCTGGATAGTTCTGGTGTTGGATCTTACTGTATTATACATCTTCAAAACTTACATCTCAGTCCTAATTTTGGCCCATTTTAATGTTTGTCGTGTTTTGTTGGATTTTGTTTTTGTTGTTGTTGCTCTTTTGTTTGTTTTGTTTTGTTATTGTCATGTCAAAGATTCTGATTCTGACTCATATGACAAGCTACTGAAAAATGAAGTTATATTGCCTAAAACATGCTTTGAAGACATACCCCTGTAGAGTTCAGCTATTAAAATTAGGACACCTGAACCATTAATATCTCAGAAACATCTGGGGGTTTGATGATTATAAGTTTTTCTTAGCATCATGTAAAACATGTGGCTTGTCTTGATTTGAACTGATTGTTTTTAGTTGTCAGATCACTCAGATAGGAGGTGCAATCTTCTGAAATATTTATTCCACTTTGAAATATTAACACTTCTGCTGATATCCACAATATTTTATCCCTAAAACCATAATAGATAACTAGAATGAAATTCTACACATATAAAATTATTTTATACCCTGGATTTGGGCTGCATGATTCTTATAAACTTAACTCTCATGAAAAAAATTCTGTTATTACTGTCAGGTTTTTTTTTGAAACCAAGCTGACTGCAATTTCTCTCCTTGCAGAAGAGGTTTGAGAAGTGATTCTCAAAGGCAGTAGTGGCAACTGAATGCCTTTTTTCCAGGAAGTGTTAACGGGAAACAGGCCATGAAGTGGTACAAGTACAGACTGGAAAAACAGCAAAAAGTATTAAAATATATGACACTGTTCATACTTTGTAAATTATCATCTTCAGAGGATAAAAAATTAAATGTGCAGGCAATATGGATTTAAAACTATGTATTAAAAAATAAAGCATGCATTTAACAGTAAAAAAGCTGTTTTTCTACATTTCTGTTTGAATTCTAATGAGCTTCAGGTGTTGGGTTCAGCTCAGTAGTAACTGTATCTATTTGTCTATACTCAAATGTCTTTAGATATCTATACCTGCGTGTCTTTACATGAGCCAGGTGTCTGAATTTAGACTATAGTCAATGGAAATCTAATCAGGAGAGTCAGGGATGCCTAGAGAACAGTTCAGCTCATCTCAGGTTGCATACCAGGGGTTTGATTCTGTTGCCTACACATGAGAATCTAATACAGTTTGAGACGTTGCAGAATATTCTGCCCACCTGCAGCCGGTGCAGGTTTTCTGTAGCTCTTGTGTAATCTCATTCCACTTTGAAGGTCTCAGAGACCTAAACAGTGTTAGATGAACCTGGTTTAATGCAGTTGTCTGCTGTGAGGCTTTTGTATCAAATACTTCAGTTTATCGTGTCAGGTCTGTTTTTACAGCAAGCTGACACGTAACAAGATCTTGAAGATATTGA
Organism: Pachycephala philippinensis; assembly: GCA_013397055.1. Taxonomy (NCBI): domain Eukaryota; kingdom Metazoa; phylum Chordata; class Aves; order Passeriformes; genus Pachycephala; species Pachycephala philippinensis. Next base: position 5,681 of record VWZT01000007.1, read on the forward strand.
TGTATGCAAATATATAATAAATTTATACTATGATGATGATCTCTCTGGAGACATAAGAGAAGAGAGTCTTTTGTTTTATAAAATCCTACCACTGTTCTAAAATATTTTTAAAAACTGGAATCTTTTTTAATTAATTTTTTGTTTTAAAAAATGATTTCATATTTTTTCATACATTTTACATTATGTCACTCTTTTTTTAGATATAATTGCACTTTCTCAGAAATCATGTGAATGTAGAAACATCAGAAAGAGCATAATGCTTTCAAAAATTATTTTGGGCAGTCTGTTATAGTACCTTGACTCCTATTTCCTGCTGGGAAATGTACTTGTCATTGTGGGATTAAAAGAATTATTATCTATTTTCTAGTATGGCTCTGTATGGACTTTAGGAATTGAAGCATATATATAATATCTTGTTTACAACTTTATTTTTAAACTTTGCTTTAACTAACTAGGAAAAAGTAGTAATCACTTAATTTTGAACAGATCTAAATCATTTGTATCCATAGCTTTCTACCCAGCAGCAAAACTCAGGAAAAACCGTGAAAACAATTCAAGCAGTTATGCTATCTGCCAAGATTGTGGAGCTAAGGAGAAGCTGGTAGAGTATTATCTTTATGCACATTGGTCTACTAGAACTTCTGTATTGTGATGGGTTGACCGGGGCTGGACACCAGGTGTCCACCAAAGTCACTCTGCCACTCTCCTGCTCAACTGGACAGGGACAAGGAATTGTAACGAAAACCTAATGGGTCAAGGTAAAGATGGGGAGTGATCACTCACCAGTTAACATCATGGGCAAAGCAGACTCAACTAGGGGAAGTTAGAGTAATTTATTACCAATAAAATCAGTGTAGGATAATAAGAAATAAACCCCAAATTTTAAAACACCTCCTCCCCACCTGTCCCTGTCTCCCAGTCTCCACTTTTCTGCTGAGTTCTCTACCTCCTCCCCCGCAGCACTGCAAGGACAGGGAATGGGGGTTGCAGTCAGTTCATGACATGTCCCTGCTACTTCTTCTTCAAGTACACATGCTTCAGTGCTCACTGTGTCACTCTGCTCCTTTGTGGGTTTTCAGAGAACAGAATGGAACTGAAGGAATGCTTGGGCTGGCTTTGGCTCATGCCTTTTCCTCCTTTGAAGCTTGTATTGAGCTACTGCTGGTTTGGTTAAGGGGTTGAGTTCATCCATCACAGACACGTAAGACACCTGAGGCATCCACAATGAACTGGAATATATGTCCAAGAATGTCACTAAAATGGAACAAAATGCCTGTGTTAAGGCATTGGAATCACATTTTTTGAGATGCCTCTCTTTCACAAGCAGCATTTACATTTTACTAAGGCCTCTATTTTTCTGCTTGTAAATATTCAGATTTTATTTTTACCATCTACGCTTTCACTAGCTTCTATTCATGTCAGAACAATAGCTGCACTAAAAAAGCACCCAGAATAACCCCAAGGACCTCAAGAACTGAGCCTTCAATAGCAATGGTATAAGCTGAAAGAGCAGAAGAAAGAGGCAATATGAATTTTGCATGAATTTTGCATGAATTCTGAAGAGTTGTCACAGAAAACAGATAGCTAGGGACTAGTAGGAGATTATACATATTAGGGAAAAAATCAATTTCTGGACATGGATACGTTATCCCTAAAATCTAACAGTCTATCACAATGCATGTTGTTCAACGAGAACTTTTCTCAAGTGTTTCTACATTATGTTTGGTTATCATCAGCTGTGGGTATAGAGGATGTTTGTTGTTGGCTTTTTTTCTTTGCCAAAACATGTCCCTGGAGTTATCTTACCATAACTTTCTAACTTACCAACATTTTATTTTTACACTGCCATAGAAAAGATAACTTTTATTATCTTCTTTGCATGATTCTTACTTCTGTCTCTAATAAATCTCATTTATTTTCAGGTCCAGTCCCTTCTTCTAGACAGCCCTAGTCTCTCTCCCTTCCACTTTCCTGTATTAAACTGCAGTTTTCTCTAGGTAATCTGAGAGATTCTGCAACTGACAACTATTTTTCCTTACTTAGGCCTGTTCTAATTTATGGGTGGGGTTCATCTATCAAATGCAGAGAGGTGAGAATTAGATTAATTCTTTTAACTATGGGGTAATGTGCAAGTTCATGCTGAGATAGAGGCAAACTGATGATCTCTTCTTAAATAATTCCTAAAAAAGAGAGCTCTTTCCACTGTAGAGATAGTAGAACATGTTATTCCCAGGCCTGCAGCTTACTCCATAGCAAATCATTTGGTTGATTTTATTCAGATTCATATTTCCAGCTGTTTGACCAGATATTTTAAATCATGCAGACCTATATTCAATGTCTATATTTCATATCTATTTATGTCTTTCAATGCATGTGACCTATTAATTGTTTATGCAATACACTCATATAGCAATGGCTTCTTTTATTGCAGGAATCACAATCATTAATCCTTTAAAAATTATGAAAATCTATTTAAAGTAATCTTTGTTAATCTTTGGGTTTTCTCCCATTACACACTACAAAAGCTAGGCTTCCATATATTGCATAGAATTACTAGGTATTCTTCAGTTTCAAGCAAAACACATTCATTGTATCCATTTGTTCATTTATTGATATTTTCCTTTACCTTACATGGTCTGTGATCTTTGCTGAATTTATAGGTAGCAAGCTTATCCCTTTTTTGCCTTTGTGTCACCAGATTAACCAAGCCTAGTGCTTCCAATCTCTTCTCGTATAATAGACTTCCAGTTTTCTACATTATCACAGAAGCTCTCTCCATCTGTCAGTTTGAATTCATCTCCTTTCAGTATGAATGACCAGAGCACACATTTCAGAGACCATCTCACCAGAATTTTGTATAAGGGAACTAATATTGTCCTAACTCAGCTGACAAATTCTAGGACACCATTTGCATTATTCGCAGCTGTGACATATTGGTACCTCATAGGACTGAATATCACACAGCTTCTTCAATGAGCCTGATTTTTTGCCCTCAGGTTTTGTCAGTGATTTTTCTTAATAGTTTCCAGTTACAAAACACAAAATTTTGTACTATCAAATGTTGTATTATTATGTCGATCTCTTTGGTACCATAATTCACCCAATTTTTCTGCTGTGAGTATGAAGAGACAATTTTTAAAAAATCAGATTAAAGTTGTGAGGCTACCAGTCTGTCAGCTAGAACTGATTCATCGGTTACTCACCAGTTAGTGAAATGTACACATCTGTACAAGTAACTTTTTGCAGCACAAAGAATAATATCTTAGCCAAAATTGGCATTGAAAGTCAAACAGATTCTATTTTATAGAACAGAAGAGCAAACACTTTTGGAAGAAGATATTTCCTTCTTTGTTTGTATTTTCTTCAATGACTTCATTCTGGTTACTTATTTAAGCAGTATATGTGTGGAAGGAATCTTCATTATCTCTAGAATTACAATGATTTTTTGCTTTTGCAACATTGGTAAAATTCCTCGAGGAATTCATATGTAGAATCATTAATTTTACTTAAGAGTATTACTGAACTAACCCTTGAGAAACATTATTATTTCATCTTTCATCACATGTTTAATATCAATAATTTCTACTGTCTTCTCCCCTTTAATTGGAACCTTGATCATTTTGTAGTTCTAGTAATTTTTATCTTTTCTCATCTGACCTGTAGTTTTCCACGTGGTGCTTTATCAAGTGCTTTGTTGAAGTTGAGGCAGATGCATGCTTTGCATTTCATTCCTCTCAGATTCAGGCACATGCGCCCTATATGAAATACATGTGATATTCATATATATACATATAAATATATATGTCATCAAGTAATCAGAAACCCCCTACATTTTCTTTAAAACCTTTTTCATATTTTATAATTTTTCTTGTATTCCGATTTGTCCTACACTTTGTATATTCAGATGATCAGATTCACATGCCTGCAGTAGTACATATAATTTTCTCTTCAGTATAAATAATACATTAAATATTTATCACTCCCATAGCAGAAACTAATATTCTTTGTTGGTTTGAATTAGGATGCCTTATAATTACCCCTTTGAAAATTATCTAAATACATAAATGTTCCCCTTACATTTTTTTCCCAAAACAACCTATTTTAGAAGACTCACTGTTGAGAAAATAATGTTGATTTGCATTAATTATGTTGTTATCCTTTAACTTATTTCAGATAAATCCCGAACTTTACTAATTTTTCCAGGATGGCTGTAAAAAGACATCGAAAGACAGCTAGGGTATTAACATGCCCAAGTAATTTTTTGTGCTCAGAAAAAGTAAACGATCATTATGGCTTCCAATTCCACAATTAGCTCTGAGTAAAGGACATTACAGAAGTTTCAGAGAAAAGGGAGATACTGAACATACCAGATACTTCTCTCTCCAGATTTGAAATGTCTGAAAGCTGTCCTATCACTTTTCATTAAGATATTGCATATAAAGTTCCAAGACACATTAAAGACAAAATAAAGATGTACAAAAAAATCTCTGTATTCTCTTGAAGCCTAGAAAGGTTTTGGTGTTTCAAGACTATTCTTTCAAAGAGTATTGTGGTAACCTTTTCATAGTCCTTTATTGGGGCATGATATTCAAATTACATTAAATTAAGCAGCTGTTGAATAGAAAAAGGAAAATATTTTTAGAAAATTTCTCTTTGTTCTAAGACCGGGATTAGAAGAGGCATTTTCGAAAGTGATGACAATCTTTGAGTGAAGGAACCTGGCTGGTTCTGGAAGAAGTAGCTTGACAGGTAAAGGCTGGAAGATTTTTATGAGATCTAAGAAAGATTCTCAGACTAAAATGAATGAAAAGCTAAAAGCTGTGCATGCAGCAGGTCAGGCTCTTTCTATTAGGTGAAATATCTGTGCCTCACTTTATGACTGTGTCTGTTCAAAACACACATAGCTTACGCATACTCACATGCATAGAGAGACCATACCACTAACCTCCGAAGGTAAGATAAATTGACTATAGATAGTCACGGTATGGAGTGTCACAATGTGCCTCTCTCCTCTGCCCCTTGCTTAAGCTATAATCACCAGTGGGGTTTTGACAGCCACATCCAGCTTGCTGTGGGCTTTGGGGGACAGATGGCAACATGGTACACTGGGGCTGCCTAGAACTGTGACTCAGACCTCTTGGTAGTACACAAAGAAGTCATTCATATTACTTTGCAAATAGTGACCCACCCAGGGCCTGCTGAGCTCTCCTGCTGAGCTCTCCTGCATAGCGATAGGCTTTACACTAGGACCCCACCCTGAGCAGGGATGCCTCTCAAGGTTACTCTAGAAGCTGAAAAATTCCTTGTTACAACAGATGCTTGGTAAGTGATTAACAGCGTACCAAAATTTGAAATCTTAGTTGAGTGATATATTGGATTCATTGTGCATATAGAATCCTTTAGACACAAACTGTTGTGACAGAGTCTGGGGCTGAGTGTGGATCTAGCTGCACCTAGACTCCTATATGAGAAGGAAAGGGTGGGTTCTTTCTGAACCTCATGACTCAACAGAAGGTTGTCCCTGACATCTTTATCTGACCCTGTCCTCTATGCAGTAAATGACCAAATGTACCTTCCCATCCAATCTTGTTAAACCACTGTTGCATTTATGATTGAATTTTCTTAATTAACTGACTACTTTATTAAAGTATATTGTTTCTTCCCTCTTACTAGTGAAGCGTATCACTCCATTTGCAACAGTTTATCAGGACCTTTATAAGTATGCTTTTCTATATAGTTATAAATGTTCAAACCACATTAGATTACTTAATATTTTGCACTCAACACTTTTAACTTATTCAGTGACCGCAGTGAACTGTGCTGTAAGATCCACAGACTGTTAAAGGAATGTTTACTCTGAAAAGATTTATGCTTGAAACATAGAAGATGCTAAGACTAAATACAGCATGCTAGAGCAATAGCCTATTAAACATTGCAGAGTTTGAGAAGATTGCTTTTGCAGGGAAAACTTTGCCTCACCACTTTGAATATCTATGGCAATCATTCATAAAGCCCTGTGCATATTAAATTTGACTGTTGCTTGAAATATTTCAAAGATGTGTTAGTTTCAATTACAATGAACTGAGCACCAGTGATAGTCAAAAAGGTTTTTCTAGACATCATTTTATAAGAAATCAAACAAACAAAAAAGAAGTATTTTCTACTAGTTTTTTAATTTTGTTGTATCACACAGTATACAGCGACTGTCAGGAATAACGACATGACTTGAGGTGCAATGCCAAAATATTTTACATTGTGGCAAGTTATGTAAAACTTCTTACATACACTGATAATGGGAAAATCATACCAAATCTAAATACGTTCAGGTTAATTCATAAGAGAATCCTTGGTGCTTTTTTTGTCAAGATGTGTATGAAGAGGGGAAAGGTTCTTGTAAATAGACTCTATCTTTTCTCTATGAATAAAAGTCTAATTATAGAAATGTTTTTACAAATATATCTCTATATTATCTTTTTTATAATAATTTCTTCAGCTGGATTTAATTCTCAATTATTTTACAGTGAAATTATTGTCATGCAGAGACATGATATTAGAAGAGGTATGACATACAATGACAATAAAATTTAGAAAATAAATCTGCTGACATTAATTCTTTGTCAATTCTTATGAGTAGTAACACTTAAATTGCATTTCTGATGCTTTTGAGTAACCATAAATTCCTACATAAATCATATAACTTATGAAAATTTTGAAATACATGGAAATATGACTGCATTTACACACAGAGGCCAGTACAGCTGTTATCTGTGCCCATGAATTACAGGCACTTCATTCTGAAAAACAGGCACTTAAAATATTCCCTTAAGAAGCAATTTTAATGGCATCCTATTCCAATCAGCCTGGAAATTGCTTTCTACCTCTTTATGATATAAAAAAATTATGCAGATTTGTTCATTTTTCACCTCTTCGTAAGTAATTGGAAAAGTCCTTTGTCTCTAGACCTACACCTTACCATCTGTTACTTTATTTTACATAAAAACCATCATGTTAAGGTAATTAAATAATTTGGCTTTCTATAAGCATGTTTAAAGGTTTTCTCTTCTGTCTTAAATGGCAGAAGACAATTCTGCAAGAATAAAAAGAAGAAAAAAGATCACAAAAACATCGTTTGTCAGGAACAGGGTTCCACTTAGTTCAGTAGTATTTCAGCCTCCATATACCACTGCTCTTATAACTTTACCAGTCTCCACTATTCAGATCTTGGTTCTTCTAATGTTAAGTCCCATTCTACTGAGTCTACGGTGTGACTTGGCCACCAGAAGGGTCAATTGTGTCCTGGGGTTCATCATGCACAGCATCACTAGCTGGTCAAGGGAGGTGATTTTCCTGATCCGCTCTGAGCTGGTGTAACCTTACCTCAAGTCCTTGTGTGTAGTTTTAGGTGCTACAATATAAGAAAGACATAGAACTATTAGAGTGTCCAAAGGAGGGCCGTGAGGATGGTGAAAGGCCTAGAGGGGCAACCATATGAGGACTGGCTTAGGTCACTTGGTCTGTTCAGCCTGGAGAAGAGGAGAGACCTCTTCATCATCTACAGTTTCTGCATAAGGGGAAGGTACTGATGTCTTCTCTCTTATGACCAGTGACAGGACCCAAGGTAAAGGCATGGAGGAGATTTAGGTTTGATATTAGGAAAAAGTTCATCATCCAGAGGGTAGCCGGGCACTGTAACAGGCTCTCCAGGGAAGTGGTCATGGCACAAAGCCTGACAGAGTTAAAGAAACATTTTCACTATCCTGTCAAGCACATGGTGTGATTCTTGGGGCTGTCTGTTGTCCTGGTTCTGGCCAGGACAGGGTTAATTTTTGCAGTAGCCAGAAGAAGGCATGGCTAGGACATGGAGGTTACTCTGTACCACTTCATGTCATTGCCAGAGGCAGGGGGAAGGGAGTCTCTTCCGGGGAGAAGGGGTTCCTTTGGGTTGAGTAAATGTGGCAGAGGGAACACTGGTTTCAATAAATTACATGTGGATCTTGTACACATTATTTATAGTGCTGTTATTGCTATTAATTTTCTTATCTCATTGCTGTTTCCAGTAAATTGTTATTTTCTCAGCCTGTAATCTTTCCTTTTGTGTCTCCAGTTCTCCTTAAGGGGAGGGTTAGGGGGAGCAAGCAAGTGGCACATGGGTTCCAGTGGGAGCTCTAAATTGGGGAATACCATTCCTAAACCGTGATACCTGTATAGGGCTAGAAATTGGACTTTGGTGATCCTTGTGAATACCTTTCCAAACCAGGATACACTATATTCTACTTTTTCATCATCTTTTGATTTATCAGCTCTGCTGACATGGAAACATTGAAGAGAGTTTACGAAGGGTAACAGGGAGCTATTTAAAACAGGGAAATGCTGAAAAATATGGGAACAAAAAGCTAAGACCAAGATATCGATAAGTCAGGATGAATTTTACCAGTGTCTTAATTGAAGTCTACCTGTCTTGATGTCTTGTTATTAAATTAAACCTGAACTGTTAGAAGGGATTAATCTGTAGAACCAAATACTTCAGCATTAAGCCATAGTACTGTGGGAACTATGACAGATGGAAGCATCTTCTGATAGTTAATGCTAAGATATATATAAAGACTCAGAAGATTCGGAAGACATGTACTCCAAAATGAGGACTTTGGAAATGTGCTTTCACTTACTCACAAATTTGAAAATGTAGAACTGCAGGATACCCAGAAATGAAGAAAAACAACAACTGAAGTTCAGCCATGTCAACAATGAGTAGTACTGCTTTAGAATGGTTCTAAATATTCTTTTAGACTACATCAGAGTATGAACATATATATTAAAAAAAAAAAAAATTCTGTCTGATTTACAATGCATTTGCTGAATGTGACTTAAGCATTTCAAATAGCTTCAACATTGTATTTTCAATTGTCTAAAATGTTCCATGGTTTAAATCATCCATTCACAAAGGTTTAAAAAAAAAAAAAAAAAAAAAAAAAAAAAGTTTTGTAGTTCTATGATTTGTGAGGATTCTATTTTAAGTTAACTGTATGATTTGTTACATTTGGAAATATCCAGAAAAATATAATCCCCATTTAATATGCTAATGTTCCAACTCTAAAGGGGATGCATTATCTTTTTTATAAGTAACATGGTCAAAATTTAGTTAGACTTTGATGAAGTAATAATCGTAGTATTACTTCCATAGTATGGAACATACATGTTCTGCTTCTCTAAGTCCACAATGCTTGAAAACCTGACAAAATCAGAAATGAGTAGGACACAGCAACTTATAAAAGAATGAAACCATTACATCTAAATTTTGTGAATACTCCAGAGTATGAATGATCAAATCATTTAAGACCAAAAATTTCTACTTAACCTTACAGAGACACAGGAATTTTTTTTTCATTACAAGTAGGAAAACGGAGATAATTGTTTCCCCATCATCACTGAAAAAAGGATAGTGTTTTTTCATGTCTGTTCTCTCAAATATATGAAATGTAGGCCTGAATGACTAGCCATTTATCTCATGTTTTGACTTTCTGTCCATTGAAATCTTTGCTCCATCTACTTAGAATTGTTACCATGTAGACAACACAGCAATCCAGTTGACAGGTAGTTAATTGTTCAGGTATGAGCTTTTACACAAATCCTTTGTGGATTTTTATGGTAATTGAATGAAAATCCAATTAAACCCAAACCAACTAAACAAAATCAAGGAGCTTTTAGCAGCACGAATGCATTAGAAGACTGTAATCAATTTTTTTAACTTTATGGAAGAACTAAATCATGCCTAAAGAAGGCCCACTCCTTCATACTTTAACAAATAAGGTCTCATAGATTTATAATGAACAATTACGTATTAACCATGGACTATACCAATTATTCTTTTCATCCAAGATACTGGGGTTTCAAAATGCTGTGAAAGGATACAGTAAAAGAGAAATTTTATAGATTTTGTTAAAATTTGTGATACGTTTGAATATCAAGTATGCTTCACAGAGGATGTCAACAATGTCACTTCCTTCTGAAATCAGAATACTTTAATTCAAACCAGGCACAGCAGCACATTCCTGCACAATCTGAAATAGACTCTTTGGGACTTTTTTCCCTAATATTACTTGTAATGCTTACCCTCTCCCTGCTTTTCTACAGCGTTCACTTTATTTGTAGCAAAGCCCTGCATTCTTTTATTGCTTTTGCCATCCAGTTGAGTGAATTCTGTGAGAATATCTCTTTTCTTCTTATAAAATTTCCCAAAATGACAAGAAAACAAAACAAACAAACAAATAAACAAGTATAAGCCAATAGGCCAGCTATTCTTAAAAGGTACTTAATTTGTTTTTGACAACTGCACCCTCAGAAACAAGCCTGAAAACTATCTAGAATATACGCTTGCAATCTGATTCACTTTTTCTTTAGAGATCAGAACAATTAAGTTTGTCTGAATAGGTTTTGTTCCCCCACACCTTAATGCCTATGAACATAGGGACCGATAGAAGGTCACTGTTCAGACCCCGGGCTTTATGTGAATCACAAGAGAAATTTGACCTTACCAGAGAAATAAGAAAAACTCTAGCATGTCCATGCTGAAATATTACTTCAGATAGTTGGCTGAGCTGTCTGAGAACAAGCACTGCCAGAAGGATAGATCATAGACTCACAGAATCAACTAGTTGGAAAGACCTTTGAGATCATCAAGTCCAACCTATAGTTTAGCACACTGCCATGTAGGTATTGTTCTATGGCCTTGAACCTTTTAAACACGTTGTAGCTTACTCTAGCGACCTTAGCCTCATCCTGTGACAATAACTCTGAACCACCCAGGTTTGCAGTCCTTTTCCTTTCATACTATTCACTGATGAATCAGAAACTGTAAGAGTCAATTTAAAAAATTTTAGTTCTCTTGTGAGTAAGCAAAATGTATCTGCTTGGGCCTGCTTGAGCTTTTAATCAGACTTCAACAAATTTTATTTTGGAGCTAAGCACTATTTCTTACATATCTTGGTTTTATAATTCCAGGTAAACATAAGAAAAGACAAATGATGTAAAGTGACCACTTATGTTATTTTAAACTATTTCTTATTAGTTCCTGTTCTCTATTTAGTTTATGTACCTCTGATGGTCTACACTCTCTAATAGCTTAATTTAAATGCTTGTTCAGCAGAAAATCTATAGATTTTTGGGTTAGAAACTGAAAACACACTCAAGAGTGTTTACTGATTCCTGTACCCTACGTATATATATTGACACAAGACTGAATACACAGTCTGGCCCATGGATCATGTAGTCCTCTCTGGTGTTCGTAACAAGGAGAATAACTAAATAGCCTTGTAAACCAGATACATAGATAACAGAAACTTCATTTATCTCTGTGCTTGGAGATGAGCATGATTTACTGATAGAAGAAATATTTAGACAACATAAATGTATCAGAAATATTAAAGAACTGATGACAGTAAGAATGAAGGCAATTCTGTAAAAAGAAACAAAGTTAAGTTTGATTGTGATATGTTCTTACTTGTTGTCAAGAGATTATATTCATTATTTAGAAAATTTTATGTCTTATAGTACACGCTACAAATATATGCTAATCAAAGGAATCCATCAAAAACACTGATTACATGCTAGTAGATATGATTTTTAAAAAAAATTGTAACAAATTGTCTTGATCTTAAAGATAAATGTGAAAAACAAAAACTGGCCAATAGAAAATAGCTAGCTTTAAACTGAATGAGTAACTGCTCCTTACATCTTTTCATGTTAAAACGTATTTCAATATGGACTATAAGATCTCTCATATTAGAAAGCCTAGTTTTTTTGATTTTAAATTGACATAAAGAAATCCGTAAAATATAAGTTCTCCATTCACACTTACCATAGGGACTCATGATTTTAAGATTGTTTCCTTCCTGCCTAGTATGTATCAAAAACTTAACAAGTTGTTCCATACCTCTTGCAGTTGAAGTTGATTCAATTCAGACAGCATGAAAGATTGATATCTTTGAGGAAGCTGTCTCAAGACAACAGTTTGAGTAATGCTGTATTTTCCCTTTGGTTTCAAGTTGTCATTTGTAAAAATCTTAAACATAGTTTGAACAACTCTTTTGTGAACTGTGGGGAAAAAAACAAACTTTCTACTGCACATGGATAGAATCCATAAAAAACAGCTTCAGAAATAAATAGTTCTATGCTCAGCTTTCAGATATGACCAGAATCAAGCAATTCTTCATCCAGTCCTTTTTGTTTGTTTGTTTCTGTTGATCCCAGTTCAAATTATTCTGTGGACTATCTGAATTCCCTTCTGAGCCATCAAAAGCTGTCCATGAGCTATAACTTCCAATAAATGCTAAGTATCTGTACAGGTGAACGTTTCCTTTCCCCCCGTTGTGGTTTAGGAAGAGTATTCTCCAGTTTAGTGCTCCCACTAAAACCATGCGCCACTTGCTCCCTGCTCTCCTTCCCCCTCCCCTGAGGTGGGCTGGAGAGGAGAACTGCGGGCATAAAAGCTAAATCATGGGTTGAGATAAGAAAAATTTACTGGAAACAGCAATGAGATAAGAAAATGAACACAATAACAAAGTCTACAAGATTCATATGTGACTGGTTGTTATATCGAATTAGAACAATTATTTGATATACAGCAATATATTTTGATGTGCAGAAACTGATCAGAAAAAGCAAAGATGAATTGGTTTCCTAGCTCAATTCTAGGCCTATATTTACAAGTTCATCCAATTAAAAGACATCTTGACTGTGAAAATATGGGATTTGGGATCTCACCACAGATATAATTTGCAAAATATATTTATGTCAGTTAACACTTGTAAGTAGTGTCTGATTTCAAATATTATCAGTAGGGTATGTGTGTGTGTGCATGTGTGTGTCTGCAGTCTGGCTCTCCAAAGCAGGAAGGTAATTACACATAAAGTCTAAACTAATAAAGCTCTTCCAGTTGTATGGGTTTCAGCCTGAGCATGTCACTGCAGGATGGTGCTTATTCCTCAGCAATGGGCTGCGGGAATAAAGAGAAAACTGTGAGATGATAGTATGGAGAGTGACATCTGCTGAGTGGGAGGAACTGTCGTATGGCATTGGAGCAACCATCCTGGAAATGGCAAGAAATGCTCATATGAAGCGAAAAAAGTTCAGATCATTGTTTCAGTGTTTCCCTTGCTGTCTCTCAAACATGCAACTGAAACTATGTGGATTTAAGTTGAATATTCCTTTCATTCTTGATGAAGTATTTATACACATGGACACTATATTGAAAATTACGATTAAAGAACAAAAGAAAAATTACTTTAAGAAATGAAATAACCTTAGCAAAGGAATATTTTTTATGTTTGACTAGGAAACAGAGTTGTTGTAGGTTGCATCTGGTTGGATTCCAGGTGCCCACCAAAGCTGCAGTGTTGCTCCCTCTCCTCAGTGGGACAAGGGAGAAAAAATATAATGACAGGCTTGTGGGTCAAGGTGAATACAGGGAGAGATCACTCAATCAGTTACTACCACAAGCAAAACAGACTTGACTTGGGGAAATTAGTTTAATTTGTTACCAATCAAATCAGAGTAGGATAATGAGAAATAAAACCAAATCTTAAAAACACCTTGCCCCCAACACTTCTTTCCTTCCCAGGCTTAACTTTACTCCCTAATTCTCTACCTCCTCCCCCCGCAATATCACAGGGGAACAGGGAAAGGGCATTGCAGTGAGTTCATCCATCACATGTTGCGCCTTCCATTCCTTCCTCCTCAGGGGAAGAATCACTCACACTCTTCCTCTGCTCTATTGGGAGGTCCTATCCACCCATGGAGGGTCCTATGCACAGGAAAAAGTCCTCCACAAACTTCCCCAAGGTGGGTCCCTTCCATGGGCTGTAGTCCTTCAGGAACAAACTTCTCCAGCATGATTGCCTGCGGGGTCACAAATCCTGCCAGCAAACCTGCTCCAGCTTGGGCTCCTCTCTCCACAGGTCCAAAGATTACCCCAGAAGTCTGCTTGCCTCAGGGTCACGTCCTCCTTTGGGCCTCCATCTGCTCTGGTGTAGGGTCCTTCACAGACTCTGCTCAGGAGGGTGTAGGGTCCTTCACAGGATCTCTGTTCCACCATGGACCTCCAAGGGCAGCAGCGGCACATCTGTTTCACCTTGGTCTTCGCCATGGGCTGCAGGGGAATCTCAGCTCCAGTGCTTGAAACATCTCCTCTCCCTCCTCCGTCACTGACCTTGGTGTCTGAAGAGTTGTTTCTCTCATGTATTCTCGCTCCTTTTTCTGCAACTGGCTCTTGTGCAGCAACTTTCCACCCTTCTTAAAGTCTGTTATACTAGAGGTGCTACCACCATCGCTGATGGATTCAGCGTTGGGCAATGGCGAGTCTTTTCTGGAGCTGCCTGGAATTGGCTCCATCAGATACAGGGAAGGCTTCTGACAGCTTCTTACAATAGCCACCCATGTAACTCCCCATTATCAAAGCTTGCCATGCCAACCCAATACAAGAGTATATAATAGTCTCATGGGAAAAAATATCTTTGTGCATTGAGAATAAGAACTTATGTTTGTATCTATGTGTAAAGCAAAACTAGAAAATAATATTATATGAAGTGTCAAGCTGAACAGCTCCTATTTACTATTTTTATTATGCTTGTATTTTGTGCCTACAGAACTGCTAGATTTCCTTCCCTTAGTAGCACCTAACAGATATGCAACATTTTGCATGATGATTTTGGAAAAGTATCCTGTTGCATATATTGATTATTAGATTAGTTTAAAGGTGTTAATGGAAATCTCTGAAGTACGAACTGAGAAATACTGCCATCTTATTGTGTCAACATGTTACTTATTTGTACTTAAATGAAATGGACACCCTAACAACTGTGAAAGAACTGTAAATCAAGAATCTCGGTTTATAGTGGATATTTACTATGGTGTCTCTGTTAGATATAAAATGCAGCTCCTCATTTGACTTCAGGCTGATCTGTGATTGCACCAAGCTGAAAACACAGTGTGAACCTTCTCTCCTCTCTTCCAAATCCTGCCTGAACCCTTCTTTTACAGTACCTGCTTCTTTGCTTCTGCAAGGTGACAAATTACCTTTCTCATCCCAGTAAAGGGAAATCTTGCAAAAACAGGAATTAGCTTTCATGTCGATAAAATAAATAACGGAATTCATTTGTGGCCACATGAAAATAGACAGATGTGAGCGGATGATAAACAGGATTGCTCTCAGCAGCAGGCAGAGGGCCTAAATGTTTGAGCCAGTTATAGATGGAGTATTATTAAGAGGGAAATGAAAATTAATTTCACCAGACTGCTGAAGAGCTGGGTTATAAAAGTCAAAAGGAAGAGGATTTGAAGATATAGTCTTCCTCTAGTTCTCTCTTTTTCAGTTAAATTAGTCTAAAATATCACTCGTTTAACAGGTGAATAAATCCAGTTATTGAAGGACAAAAAAGAGAAACTTTTTTTTAACTTTTCAGGTAGTCTAAATGCATGTGAAAAAAAAAAAATAGGTCACATTTCTTATGTGGATGTTAAAAATTATACTTTACTTTTTAAAATTTTGCCTAAATGCTATAAATTCATCCTTTGCACACTGTGTGAGACTGAGGAAGGAGGGATTTGTCTTTAAAAAAAAAGACATCAACCTAAATGGTTGGGATGAAAATAATTTTTACTAAAAATACGTTTGTGTGTGTGTGTGTGTTTATCTGTATCTTGATGTGTGCACCCAATAGACATATATTTGCATATACCATCATTTTCTGTATATCTCACATCTGTCTTGTGTTGTTATTCCCAGCTGTTTGGCAAAGTCTTGAAAAAGGTGGATAAAGGTTCTCAATGAAGTATTTAAAACTGATACAACTTTGAAAATCAGTTGTAAATAGATGTCTGTGTGCTTGTTTCAAAGAAAGCATAGGGAAAATACAAAATGTGCTTGACAATACAGTAGATATAATTAGGAAGGGCGATTTAAAAAAGGAAAATATTTGTAATTGAAAATTTTGAAATTAAAAGCACCTATAAATATCAGTCCACGTGCAAACTGATCTGCAACGGAGCAAGATCTTGGTAAACCCTGGAAAAGCTAAGGACCATGCTCTAAAAGGCTTCTGTGATTAATAGTTTTTTGTAGGAGTGGTTTTAGTAATGAATGAAAGCAACTTCAATTAATTGATTTCTTCTTTCTCTCATTTCCTTTTTCAGGGTAAAGCCCTGTTGTATTACATCTTGATGAGAGAGCAAAAGAATTGTCTGAAGAATGATTAAATAAGGGCCAATTTTGTTCAAAGCTGTCTTGCATTTCCTTGGACTGAAGTCTCTGAAAATGTTCTCCTTGTGTCTATATGGTCTTTCTGAATCTGGTGATGTAAACTATTTGCCAAAGCAAAAAAGTACTTGATTAAGTCCCAATTGTTTCAATTACTAAATGAAAGGAAACTAAATGGCTAAAAAAAATATTTCTGCATAATAAAAGCACATTACTCATATGGCTAGAATATAAATCACGAGAATAGTCTGTTACTTCTTCCCAGAAAAGATGGAACAGAGCCAGTCTGTCTAACTTAAGTACTTAAACTTAGTTTCACAGATGTGTCTCTGGAGGACTCAAAGACAACCACATTAATTAATTTTTATATGGCAAAAACAGCACATGAATTAAAAAAGAAAAACCAACACAAACAAAAGCAAAAAATCCATGCAAGCATCTGAAGTTTAGACACAAGTTAATTGTCTAGTTAATTTGATCCATATTTTAACGTTTCTTATGTGGTATATTGATATTGAGTTTCTGCAGAGAGGTAGCCAGTTTATGCTGTAAAAACAATATTGTATTTGGAATTAAAAGAAAACAAACAACACCCACACACCCACCAGAATTTATTCCAGAGTTATTTAATTAAATAATATAGGGAACTTTGTATTTTTAATTAACTACATTTATGCTTGAAATGTCTATAATTTTATTTGAAATCTCCAGTGTTGTTAGAAGAGGTTCAGTTACTCTTAAAATCAGGCCAGTAACTCAGTAAATGTGATTTACCATGGGTTCAACAGCCTACAGGTATGTCCAGTCTAGTGCTGTGTATTGTGCAGAAATGTCTCAGCTAGTTACAAAGGAGCTAGTTATGAAATCGGAAATGTATCAGCTCTGGGCTAAACATGGCCCTGCTGACCTGACTATACTGTTTATATGCCATGAGTTAGTATCCTTAAATAGTTCTGTGGTAACTCATGCAAACCTACCAACTAATTCGAGCTCTTAAGATATCTCTAGTCAGTGCTCCATTTTGTGGTACAAAAATATACAAAACTCAAGCATCTGTAAAAACAGGCTTTATAAAAACTTTTGCACTAAATGGTTTAAATTTTTCTACAGATTTAATTGAATATATTTATTGTTAAATGTCTTCATTGGCCATAGCACTGCAGAGGTGGAAAACAGGGACAGAACTTTATGTCCTGGATTGGTTTCACTATTGTTGTTTAACTGACAGGAATAAATTTTGTCTTAGATTATCCTGGAGGAACTTAGTGTATTTGAGGTAAAACAGAAAGTAAAATCTGGTTCATAAAATTATTTCTCTGAGTCAAGAAACTGATGGCCCTGATTGTTGGGCAACGCTATGAACAAGAGAGCCAGCACACTCAACCTGATTGTGACAAAGCATAGTTGAAATTTTTACTAGTGATTTGTTTAAACAAGCATAGATGTGTTTTCCATTTTGTATTTTCTTTCTTAGAGAGTGTATTACAAATCTACAGAGCAAGCTGTTTCAAAACAGTTGATTAGAAACAAAGAGTAATTGAGGTTTCTGCACACAAAGAATTTGCTTACAAACACATTTTTTCCCATTAATGTTTTTTAACAGCATGCTAGGTAATTGTTACTTTACATATGGCTCAGTTCTGAAGCAATTCCTGAATTGCTCATTTTCATTTCTCTATTATAACTAGTTTACTATGTCTAGGATAAGTGCTACCTTTTCAAAGACATCACAATAGCTGCCTAATAGCTGAAAAACAAGACATCAAGTCCTAAGGCTCTAGTACTTAGGTTCTCTGAATAACTAACGGAGGGAGAGATTCATCCAAAATGCAGTTTTCCTCTGACTAAAACAAGCCTTTAATGGAAAAAACATAATTTCAGATTTTCTAATCTTTGTTCTTCCTGAATTAAAGAGATTTCCTAGATGTCTATCTTTTCTTTCCATCACCATTTTAAGAAGAATAAACTCATTCTCTGGAAGTTCTTATCAGTCTTTGACTAGAAGGAATATAATGTTTTATTTATATGAAATAAGTCCCTACATAATTCAAGTAGCTGCTCCATTTAAGATTTTGTTTTAGGCACTACTGGTTGCTGGGTTTAGGATTCTGATGTTTCTTTGATGTCCTTTATTTTTTCTTCCGCTTTTACTTAAAGTGTAAGTGAAAATTCTATTGATAATAATGAATTCGGTGGGGTCTTTTGAGTTTGGAGATTTGGAGTTTTGTTTGTTTGCTTGTTTTAGTTTAGGTATAATAAGCATATGTAAAACCTGCTTACAGCCTTACTTAGGAAATCCTGGAGGGACATGGCTCTGTGTTTCTGCATAAAAAGCTCTTAACCTCACAAGAAGTGAAGAACCATCAAGAACTCTACATATTGGAACACTATTCCTACGATTCAAGTTAGTATAAAATAAATGTCTGTTAACTTAAAATATTTTCACTTAGTGCATGTACTGATCTTTACAATGCACTAATGTACTGGATATGCTAACAATCAGTCTGTCAATATTTGCCTTACTAAGATTACTAGACTTGCTAGACTAAGCTTATTACACTGTTACCTAGACTTGTCTTACTAGATGAATGTTAGAACAACAACAAGAAAAGCTCTTTTTGTTTAAAGACTTCCAGATGAAGCTGCAAATCACATAGAGACCCACCCATTAAGTAGGTTAGCAAGAGCCTTGCAAGAACAGGCACATAACTTGACCTAGAGTTGTTTTTTTTTTTGTCTGCATTCTGTTTCTGATGATAAATTACCTGTGAATAAAAGGAAGTATTTGCTTTCTGAAATCCAAGAGCTCGACGACCTCGGTGAATACTTTCTGTGCCATAGTGGTACAGACTCTAGTAATATAGAACCACTCATGGATAGTCCTACTGTAAGTATATAATACGTTCTGTGGACCCCTAGAGACAGAATGGAAGTGCTTCTCTTGTGACATGATGATTGTGTCAGTATAGAAGAGAACACTGGCATAGCTTACAAGTGTACGGATTTCATACTACTAGTATGAAAATTTAGTACTAGTTTCAGTCTACAATTAAAGAAATTTAACAGAGTACTAAAACTCTAAGCTAAGTATCTAAATTTGCACTATTGTCAGTAGAGATTGGGACCTTGGCTCACCAAACATGGATTTCAAAGGTCTTCTGGTATATGAGAAATATACATGAGCTTAGAAGTTATGATGAAGATGCATAGTAAATCTACGAGAAGGATCTGGAAGTCAGGATGGATGGCTTTGTTATATTAAATGCCTCCTGATGTCTATGTTAAGGTTATTGCATTGCACCTTTAGAAGTTTCATTGACTGTATTCTTCAGATCACTCTTAATTTAAAAAAAAAAAAGATTTAAAAAAGAAAGTTGAATTATCTAGACTACATGTAGTCACCTAACATCCAATATTTTCTCTTGAACTGAATCTTATCCCCACAACTTAATTCAGTTGCCTGAACACAAAGAGGTAGAACTGTGTGAGATGTCCCAAGATTTCTCAGCCCACGGCAGTTAAGGCAAGAGAAACTTAAGCATAGACACACATTGGCAAAGATCTCTATGTTTCTTTGCAAGGATTCTAGTGGAAGGTCAGTTCTAATCATAACACATATAAGCCTACATAACATGAGTACCTGATATGGCTTTATTTCACAGTAAGGGCCCCACAGGCCAAGAACCAATTTGATTCTTTCAGACATTGTATCTGCACTGGCAGTGGAATTTATGATAGTGTCCTCTATGTCTGTTTGACCCAGAGGGCTGTTTTTTACTCTCTTTAAACTTCTTTTAGCATACCACTGCCTCTTTATCTTCATTAATCAGAAAGAAAGCCTAAAGTGACTTGGTCAGACTAGTCATCTGTACTATAAATATCTGCATCTAGTCAAGACTTTTTTCATCCTTCAATTCTCTTTATAGTATATATTATCTTCAACAAATTGTTTGTTTCTTCCTAAAATAGGTACCTTATATAGGTCACATGAATTGTTCAAGAATATTGTTTTTGTCTTAATGACAAAGTGTATACAAACAAACAGCTCAATCATAATTATTTGTACAAGATAAGATTCTAAAGCTAGTTGAGATGAACACTCTATTGTTCTGATATTTAATCTAATAAATCTGTCATAATACAAGAAATGTTTAAAGTCTAAAAGTTTGAGTTTACTATTTTGATATCACTGTACAGACAGATTTGTATGGTGAAGAAAGTTATATGAAGGGAAAGAAGCTGAAGATTCTGAAAAACAAGGACTGTGATCTACTCAGTAAAACTTAAAAAACCTGAAGATTTTTCTAATGTGTTTCAAAAGCTCTTTTCAAACAAGGATTAAAATGCACAAGCGTGGTGAAAGAATCATTCATAGGTTTCATCTGGCAGCCAGTGATGACAATAAAAGTGCTATTCACAAAATCAAATCTGCACAACCAATAGTTTACAACACCGTTTTGATGGTTTACCTAAAGATAAGAGATTTACAGGGGAAGATCTGTGAATGCATTTATATGTAAATGCAATAAGACAAGGATGAGGAGTTATTTATAACCCAAATTTTTAAATTTTGCACAAAGTAATGCTCCTAAATCCATTTAAAAACTTATTTTCAGAGTCTTGAACCTCCAACACTTGGTAAATCCAAGGAAATATGTATTTTCTTGTCTAGATTCAAATTATGTTTAAAAGCTTAAATAAGTCTTTGTACCAGCATGTGAATAGTATGAATTGTCATAGCTCTGTAGGCATCAGTGCCAGTTTATACTAATTAAAAATTTAAAAAAATACATTTTGAGGGAAAATAACATATTAAATATATTTCATTTCATTAACAAAAGTATTTAAAGGAAGAATTTATATTAGGCTAGTTGGTGGATGAAGACCAAACTGCAGAAAAGTGAAGGATTGGGTGCAGGGCTGAAACATCTAGAGAGAACATATTAGGAGAGGGTCTCACACTTCCCTGAAGCAATTGTCATAGCTGTAACCATCTCAAGTGACAGTACATGAATGCATATAGACCTGGGAAATATGATGGGAGTTCTGGATAGAACTGGCAAAGAAAAGTAAGATGGGAAGATGGTTGCTGTATGCAAAGGAGCAACACAAATCCACAGTTTTGCTACTTAGCTGGTGATGTTTGTTTGAGAATTTATGGGCTAGGATCTTAGGGGAGGCCAGCAAGGAAAGCAGGCTTCTCATGCTTCCCTGCCACTGACTAGGCTGTGGTTGCACAAGAAGTTGTCAGGGAACAGAGCCAGGACAGCTGAAGCCAACTGACCAGAAGGATATTCCATAACACATGGCATCATGCTCAGCAATAAATACTGGGGGAAGAAGGAAGGAGATGACATTTGATGTGATTACCTTTGTTTCCCAAGTAACCTGCATGTGACAGAGCCCTGCTTTCCTGGAGATCGTTGAACACCTGCCTGCCCATGGGAAGCAGTGAATTTATTCCTTGTTTTGCTTTACCTATTGAACTGCCTTTATCTCAACTATGGGGTTTCGCATTTTTATCCTTTTGATTCTCTCCCCCATCCCGCTGTGGGGGAATGAATAAACAGCTGTGTGGGGCTTAGCAGCCTACTAGGGCTAATCTTCAGCAGCTGACAACATTGTGAAGCTGCTCTCAAAATGGAAAAATGGAAATTTCACGTCTATTTTCAATAAAAAAAGGAAGAAGGATCTGGGAAATGAAATTATAATCAGCTTTACCTCATTACCCTGCAAGATTTTTAAGCAAATCCTGCTGTAAGTCATTTACACCTACATGAAGAAGGAGATTGGGAACAGGCAGCATGTATTTACCAAAGCTTCTTTAGCAGCCTGATGGTCTTCACTGGTGAGATGTCTGGCTGTGTGGGTGGGGGGAGAGCCATGTATGTAAATTACTTTGATTTTAGCTATATTCTCACAGCCAGCCATAATATATTTGCAGCCAAATCTCCTGAAGTTTGACAAAATTTGTAAAGTTATATCCTTGGAATGGAATAATCCCATACTCCCAAACAGTCTCAACATTGCCAAATGAGAGAGAGCAGGTTTCCAGGTAATGGTTACCTGGGTATCCTTGTGGCAAATTAAATATAATTTGTATATTTACAAATATTTATATATTTATTGAGTAATCCCCATGGCAAAGGAAAAAAAACCTATATATTGTGCTGCATTAGCAAGCATGTAGGCAGCTGGTCAAAAATGCTACTCCTTTCTGCTTGGTATTGAGTGTGAAATTGCTTCTCAAGTACTGTGTCCAGTTTTAGACCTTCCTTTACAAGGAATACACTGAGAAACGGCAACAAGTTTGTCTTTAAAATGATTTGGGGACAAGAGCATGATGTGTATATAGCAGTTTTGCTGAGTTCTTCTTGGAGGTGAGCAGTGAAAGCTCAAGAGGGAATGTACACACCAGTGATGAGTGGTTTTGCTTAGGGGTCAGTATTGGGACCAGGCACTCTCAAACATCTTTCTTGGCAACATGAACAGTGGGATTGAGTGCACCGCCAACAAGTTTGCAGGCAACACCTAGCAGTGTGATGTGATCAACACAATGAAGGTAAGGGATGCCATTTAGAGGGACCTTGACAGGCTTGAGAGTGGGCCTGTGCAAATGAATTTCATTTTATGAAGTTCAACAAGGCCAAGTGCAAGGCTCTGCACGTGGATCAGGGCAATCTGAAGCACAAATACTTGCTGGGTAGAGAATGGATTGAGAGCATCTCTAAGGAGAATATCTTGGGAATGCTGGTGGATGTGAAGCTCGGGGTAATTCAGCAATGTATGCTTTCGGCCCTGAAAGGCAATTGTATATTGGGCTACACCAAGAGAAAGGTGATCAGCAGCTCAAGGAAGGTGATTCTGTCCCTCTGCTCTGCTCTGGTGAGACCCCACCTGGAGCACTGCATCCAGCTCTGGGGGCCCCAGTATATGAAGGATGTGGACCTGTTGGACCAAGTCCAGAGAAGGGCCACAAAAATGATCAGAGGGCTGGGACACCTCTCCAAAGAAGACAGGCTGAGAGAGTTGAGATGATTCAGTCTAGAGAAGGCTTTGGGAAGACCTTATAGCAGTCTTCCAGCACCTAAAGGGAGCTACGAGAAAGACAGAGAGAGGCTTTTTACTATGGCATGTAGTGATATGACAAGGCGGAATGTCTTTAAATTGGGAAAAAGTAGGTTTAGATTAGATAGTAGGAATAGATTCTTTACCGTGAGGGTGGTGAGACACTGGAAGAAGTTGCCCAGAAAAGCTGTGGATACCTTGTCACTGGAAGTAGTCACGGACAGGTTGGATGGGACTTTGAGAAACATGGTCTAGTGGGTGGCATCCCTGCCCATGGCATGAAATTTGCAACTAGAGGACCTTTAAGGTCTCTTCCAACTCAAACCATTCTATGACTCAATTAATTAATTTTAAGTGAACATACCTGTGTATATTAGTATATTGCAGGTATCCCTATAGGGATAAAATCATGTTACAAATTGAAACTATTTGAAGTAACATCAAGATCACATAAAAAAAAGGAGACAATAAGGAGCTAAAGCAGTAAATTGATACACATTAACTAGACAAGGCTTCAACAGTTTGACTAAGTTTGCCAGATCAGAAGTAGTTTTTGTGTTCTTCAACCTTATAATAAAAAAAAGAGCAGTGGACCAGATTTGACAACCAGTGTAATAATGTGTCACAGCAAGGTTTTACAGAAATAAGAACCATAAGACAGAATGCAATGGTAATAAGACTGTTGTGGTTTTAAGCCTAAATAAGAGAGAAGGAGGAAGCTTTTAAACACACAGTCTTCTGAATGATTAATTCTTTTTTCTCATTAATTTTTAAAATGAAGAAATGGTAAAAAGTATTTTTTTCTTATGTCCTAAAGGTTTGTTAATTAATATTGGACAGTTGCCTCTATTATCAGTGCTTTGGGAAAATGGAAGCAAATATGGCTTACGGTAACAGCCAACAACATGAAAAATACTAACAACAGAAATTAATTGACAATAAAATTCAGAAATAATAAGAGATTTCATATGGTGTCTAATTTCATTTTTTCTTAATATTTCATCAGAATGTTACAATCATAACTATAATCTTTAAATAACATTGGCATTCCCTCAGGATCCCAAACTTTTTCTATCTTTTATAGGCAGAAAATCATAATTAAAAAAATGCTATCTTGTTCATCATAGCTGCTGTTTATATGTCACTGAGAAAGAAAGATTAATGAGCCAATGTGCTTTTATCCAAGAAACATAATTAGTCTGCTTCACTGAAATGAATAATTAAGAGGGACATTTTAAAAGAAAACAATATGTTAAAGGCTAACTACAGTTTTGGAACTTATATGACAAACCATGTTTTATGTGTTATTGCAAGACATTTAAAGAGTCAGGGTCACAGTTTTCGGAAGGTCTTGTTCTTTGCAATTGACGTAATCTAAAATGCTCTTTTTTTAAGCGGTATTTCTTACCAGAGTTTTAAATGCCCCATGTTTCTAAGATAAAATGCAAATTCATTTATATTTGGTTTTAGTGTTTTTATTACATTTGTGATTTATAAGACAATTTCTTGTGAACTATAAAAATCTGGATCCAAATTGTACTTCAAATGAGTATGAATGGTAAACTTAACATGCCAATTCCATTTATATATTGGCAAATATGTAAATTCTTTTTCATATTGCAGCATCTGTGGAAAAAAAAAATTAAAACTATTTATTCACACGCACTTTTTGGGGTCTATTCGGTACAATTTTTATAGTTTATAAATCAATGAAGTTGTACACAAAATGTGTGCAAACATTACCTTTCTTTTTCTCTTTCCTTTACACAAAACAAGTAGAACTATTTCTTCATCTATTTATAAGAGAAATACCATTATATTTAGTTCTTGTAAGTTTTAACTTGGTGAACTGTGAGAGTATGTCAATATTTACATAATTTCAGGAAGGGTAGCAGTGTCTTAGCAAGAACTACTGACAGTAGAATATGCAAACTGTAGGTCTTGTTCTGTTGGCAGTGAGGATTAACAGTGGTACATAATATGATGGTGATAACTATTCAAAAAGAACTTTGATTTAGAGATGCCTATTTCTGTCTAGTGACTATAAACTCTAGTTGACTTAGATTAATTGTCTAATTTTTGGGCAACTAAACGTAGTTGTGATGAACCCTATCTTTTGTGTAAATGATGCATAGTTCTAGTGAAAATTAAAAATATGAACTGTTAAAATTGAAGCATGAGGATTAACATATCCTGAGGTGCATTAAGCACAGTATAGCTGTGCTGGTCTGACTGGTAAGAAGTGATTGTCCCACTGTACTCTGCCCTGGTGTGTCCTCACCTTGAGTCCTGTGTGCAGTTTTGAGGTCCACAATACAAGAAGGGTATAAAGTTACTAGATTAGCTGGAGGGCAGCAAGCATGGTGAGGGGAATAGAGGGAATAATGTGTGAGGAGTGGCTGAGGATGCTGCGTTTCGTCAGCTTAGAGGAGACTGACAGGAAATATTGCTGTCTGCAGCTTCGTTGTAAGGAGGAGTGGAGGTCTCCACATGGGAGTGGAGATGGAAGTGCTGGTCTCCACTTTCTGGTGTCCAGGAGAGGATGCAAAGTAATATCTTAGAGCTATGTCAGGAAAAGTTCAGATTGGATATTCAGAAAAGAATTCTTCACTGATATGGTATTCAAGCACTGGAAAGGCTTCCCAAGGAGCTGGTCATGGCTGCAGGCTTCTGATGTTCAAGAAGCATTTGGACAACACTCTTAGATACATGGTTTAACCCCTATGTTGCCCTGTGTGGAGTCAGATGTTGACTCAATGATCCTTGTGGGACCCTGCCAATTCAGGATATTCTATCATTCAGTTAATTATGTGGCAGATGTAGATAGAAAGCATTAATATTTCAGAATAGGAACCTATTATGCTATGAAATACTGTGCTATGAAGTTGTCAAATTATGCAAGCAATATAGGAAAACATTTTGCCTTTCTAGAACAAAAAACTGCAAATTTGTTGATATCTAAAAGAACCCCTCTTTTATGGGAAATGATATGAAAAATAGTTATTTGATTTGGAACAAGAACAAATTTTGAAATACCGGCTTTCAGCTAAATAAAAAGTGACATCTTGCACAGCTCCAGTGATAGCTGTGTGTGAAATAAAGGCTAAGTGTAGACATTTAAAAATGTGATTTTTGGCAGTAGAGCAAATAGCATTTGAAACTATTCCAGTCTTTAAAGGCTTTTTCATGATTACTGGCTACTGGAACATTTCTTAAGATATTTCAGAACTCAGTTACTTACATAAACTGAGTGTTTAAAGATGACTCTTTATAACCATTCAAACAATCACTGTAGTAAATATAGAGGATATATCCAATTAATATACATAGGGAGAATGTTCATCTTGCTATTATTATTGAAAAAAGTAAATCCAGGGGAAAGTCAGGAACAAGTGAAAGAAACACCAGTGTGAGACAGTTGAACTATTCTGAGGATATTCTGAATTTTCAATTCGTCAGCTTTAGAAGCTGACAGCTTTCACAGCTGTGGGAGATAAAGGTGAAGTAGAACCATATTTGCCTCCCAGATGAGTTCTCTGCATTTTCGGCCTTATGGAGACACAGTGAATTCTTCTAAGAGACTGACACACAAAAGCCCAACGGTGCTACAGTGGTGAATGTGTTTTGTACTGATTGAAAAACTAAACCATGTTGAAATTCCTATGAGACCAGATGTTTTATTTCAAAGTAGAGTAATTCATAGGAAATAAAAAAATTCTCAAAACTCTGCTGCTGAGAAACTAAAACACATCTACTGGCAGGTTCGATCAACTTCCACTGAAAATTAAAAAAAAAACAAAACAAAAAAACCAGCCTGTGATGAAGTCCTAGTAGATGCTCATGTCAACTTTCATTTAAATCATTTAATACACAGATATAATTTGATTAGTGTCTTGGACTGTTCTCTTCTTACACCTCTTTGATTAAATAGAGCTTTTATTTCGTGTTTTCATTTCTCCTTCATATTATTATGCAAGTGTACAGTTATGCAAACAAATTATTTGGTAAAATAAATCTCATTTATTACCATGTCCTTCAGATCCTTTCCCACTGGTACAGAGTGCCCTCTTTGCACTGTGACTGTGCTGTCATTTCACTCCATACCAAGATGGAGCAGAGAGCTCTATCATTCTAGAATAGGAAACACTAGGAGTCCCAAAGGAAGTTTGACTTTTGCATCACTGCCAAAATACATTGTTTAAATAATATCTTTCAGAAAAGGACATATATAATTTCATCCTTTGCTTTGCAAGGTGATAAAGTTTCTGAAAAGGACTCCCAAACAACTTTTCTAGCCCCTTTACCAGTGTTCTTTTATCTTTCTGGCAGAAATCCCTTTTAAATTGGTTTCACCAGGTTTTTCTTTATAAAAACATCTTCCAGAGATGCCCAAGTTCCTCATCCTTTAACCAGTCTTGCAACCTAAAGGCATGACAGCCCAGTAATGTGTTTTGCAATGAAAATTTGTTTTCAATTTTCAAGCATAAGTAACAAATCAAGCCTAGACTGTATTTTGTCGTATTAGTAATGTGTGTGTTGAAATTGAGCTCTCATTTGCAATTCGCAGTTAAGGCTGCTCTGAGTCTTTTACATTATTTAGAAGGCTTCGTTGCAAAAAGTAAAATGGAGCAATAATACTTTATTGACCTAAATAATACTTTATTTAGGACCTAAACACAATTGTAAACTTCTTCAACTCTTTTTTTTTTTTTTNTTTTTTTTTTTTTTTTTTTTCCTGCTTCCTTTGTCCCTTTTGCCAATTTATCTTGTTTGGGTTTTTTTACATAAGGTGCTTGATTCCTATTTCTATTTTCTACTGAACAACCTATGAAAGAGCCACTGAAATCTTAAAATATTTGAGTTTTCTGTCAAAGGATAAAATGATCCACAAATATTACCAAGAAATGAACAGTTAAAAATACATATATGATTCAAAGGAGCATTTTAAAAACTTGGAAGCCTCTCTGATCTTAAAAACAGTGAGGTACCTGAAAATAAGATTAATTCACTTGTGAAAGGTCAGTACAAGAACTTCAAGAAAACAATCACTGAAAGCATGATTGACATGCCTCAAGGAAGCAATTTGTGAGTTGTTAGAAAAGAGAAAATAATTAATAACTATTGTCTTTAACTTAAAACTGCTAAAAGTAGAGAATTAAAATTCTCTGGATGAAAATGTAATTTTTATTTTTCAGAGGACAGTTTTGAAAACTCAGCTTTGTTTATAGCAATACTAAAATGTAGTGTGATCAGAATCAAGATGAAACAAGTTTATAAAAAAGGGGAGAATAAATTTGTGGTTAAGGCACTAATCCAAGAAATATTTTTATACTGATATAATTAACTGTTAAAGAAATGTTCTTTCTCCTTATTTCTGTTAATTTTAAAATTATGATCATAAAATATCTCATTCTAAGTTAAAAATCTTTATGACTTTTAAATATTACAGAATATTTCAGAATATCACCATAATGTTCTATTGAGTACTAAATAGTGGGCCTTTTTTATCCAAAAGAAAATCTGAAATAAAAGATACATAACAGACTGAGCTAAAGCAAGGAAAAAACCCACCACTTTGACATACTGTTCCCATCTAATCAAAGACCCTTATATAGAATTTTCTAAGAAAATTAGGGAGTGTATGAATATATACATTATCCCTCTGAATGTTTTTCTTCATCTTTTTGTGCCTCAAATTCCCACTGGTAAACTGAAAATCCCCTTATTTTTCTCAGTTTTACGTTTTCTGTAATAAGCCAAGTCCTGGACATCACCTCCTTAAAATACCAATGGTATAAATACTTCAATGACTTAGAAGAGAATTGTTGGATTCCTTATTGAAAGAAAACAAGAAAACAATAACAACAGAATATGAACTCATCTATGTACAGAAAGATTAAAGTGAAACAAACAAAAAAGAGCAATATAGATACGGACATAGTCAAAATCAGGGTTAGATTCTTTACAATATAGACACATACCAGAATAAGGATTCAAGACATATTATAATTGTTTTCCTATTCTCTAGCCAACAGGAAGATGGGATAAACTGATAAATGACTATGAGAACCAGAAAAGTTCAGTTCTTCTTTAATGTAAAATGGGCAAGTGCCAAGCAACAATATCTAATGCATATCACCAGATGAAGCTTGGTCGTAATTCAGTTAACAGCAAGGCAGAAACACTGATTTTTTCATCTCTGTTTCTTCCCTTATGTTCCCCCATGCATACAAATAGTGTATAAGATCCTAGAAAGTAGTTGAAGTTTTTTCCTCTCATTTCTGTAGCTACTGGCTTTTTCCAGTGAAAACTGAAATTCTACCTCTAGTCATTCTGAGTTTTTGGTTTCTTTTTCCATGTAGCTTGTATTGATCCTCCTTTGAGCATTTTTCATGTATTATTAACTTTCCCCAAATTTGGTAGAGTTCCTTCTTGGTCCTTAATTTGAGTTTCATTAATTCTTTCATTTCCTTTGCCTTATTATTTCCTTACACAGTTAGTTAATACCATCTTGCCCTTTTAAGAGATTCTTTTTGAAACGCTTCTGTACAAATTCTTCCTGAGTTTGTCACAATGACTGTCATTGCTTGTGCAGCAGACCATCACTGCATTCAGAACAGGGCATTTGATCTGAACAAAAGGCACGAGGGTAAAAGTAAGTTTGGATAGCAGTGATAGTATGTGAATTTCCAACTCTAACACACTCAGAATCACTTAAAAGATGGCTGCACTTTGTTACAAAGTTCATATTCCTTGGCATGTTCTCCTGTACCATTTGCTGCCTTAGCAGTGTCTTGGCTCAGAGCTTTTTGCATTACCTACTGATGCCGCAGGCTCATTTTACTCAGAAAAGTGGTCTGACCTCTTTAGTAAAAATCAGATATGAGGAATTATAAACGTCCCTGAACGAAAATTGTTATTTTTGGCATGTATTTGTAATATTAATTAGATAAAGGTGTCCCCATGGGATGATCTTCTTTTTTTTTTTTTTTTTTTAAAGACACTTATAACCAAAAAGATACCAGAGTTTATCTTCATTTTGAATCCATTCAAATTTTAAAAACTCAAAGCAAATAGTTTATTTTACTACAAAGCCTACATTGACATGGCTGGCAAATTAAGCTGTCACTGTACTTTTGGGTCAAAATTAGCTGGCTTTGAGTTGACTACAGCCTGTTCAACCCTTTAAAAACTCCAGCAGCTGCAGGACACATTCAAGCAAGTTTGCCAGGCTCTAACGTTTCTATCAAAGCACATCTGGCTTGGTTGGTAAAATAAACTGTTGACTGTACAGTATTTGAAGTACTTGGCTTGAAGTACCTCCCCAGACTTTAAATATCAGTCTGCCTGAAACATTACTGAGATGATCTCAACTACAGCCTTTTCCCTCAGCAATATGCTTCTTTCTCAGCAATATATTTCTAATTTATCCTTGCCACATTCAAAATAATTGCTACACTGCCTGATTCAAATTTGCTTCAGCTCCTCCCTTCTAGTTTTGAAATCGTCACTATCACTCATCCCAGTTCTCCACTTTGAACAGTATTTCAGTTTATTTTGTAGATAACTGCTTTTGCACTCTCTTGTTAGAATTTGATGGTGACATGCTTCACCAATCATCTTCACTCATATTTTTTTCTTAAAACAGACAGATTCACTTTGAGAAAAAAAAGATTTTAAAGCAGAGTTTTAGTCTCCTGAGATAACTGAGACATCTTATATACTCCTCCACAGTTCCAATGCCTTATACTTCCTACAGGAGCAGATGACTGGGAACTGTGGTTATTATGAATGTTCCAGCCCTACCAAACTCACATTGTCTTCATACCCATCGGGAAAGAAAAACAAAAAATTATCTGTCTACACTACTACTCATTTTAAGAATCTGCTTAATGATTTTGCACACAAGAAACCACTGAGGAAGAAAGACCACAAGGTATATAAGCAGATTTTTTCATTATGACGTCTGAAAACGTGAATTATTTTCACTACGCTAAAAGTTAAGGGTACAATGCAATCAAAGGCTTAATTAAAAAATTTAATACTCTGGATAAATTCAAATGGAGCTATCAATGTTAATAGAGGATGAAGTTCTTGCTAGTGACACAAGCTGAACACATGAACAGGAAACTTAACAGAAGATAGAATTTGAACTTAAAAGACGTAATCTTATCTGGCTTGGGAATACTGTTATTGAACAGTAAGTCTAAGGTATCTTGCCTTGCAAAACAGAGAAGATGAATGGAGTAACAAGAGAGAGCACATTACCTCCTACTGTCTAAATTGAGTACGGCAAATTTGGTGAACCTGGTTATTTGTACTTTATCCACAAGAAGATGGTGCTCTGGCCTAGACCAGCATCACAGCTTGTAGCTGGAATCACAACTGAGCACTAGATGAAGCAGCCGTAGAGAGTATGCATAAAACACAGGGTAGTGTCTGCTCCTCACATATTGTAAACATCAAAAAGTTATCCAAAAACAAAAAAATAAGCCTAGATTTCAGTCACTGAGACTTCAGTGATAGTAGGTGGCTACTGTCTAAGGGTAAATATCTCTTTTATGCTATTTTCCTGTTTAGTTTTGTCTGGAAAGAGTCAAGGTAAATTAATAAAGGTCTTATGTGGCAGAATGGTCTTCGCACTCCTTGGCCATTCCAAAGCAACTCGGTACGAAGGTGTGGTCAGGGTGCAGGCTACACCAAAGTACCTAAGCCCCTATTGGTCCCTTGTCTTTCCCTGCACCTTCCTCATTAGTTTGTACCCGATCACCCCATTGTGTGGCCTCTCCCCTCCCGTATAAATAGTGTTCCCCCCGCGTGGTCTGTGGCTCTGCCCGGCTCTCGGTCCATGGTGGTATTCGGGGTATGGTGGCCCCGGGATCATGCCGCCACCATAATAAAGCCTTGGAACCCCATGCCTTGAGTCCCCTCTCGTTCCTTCGCCTCCACCGGTGTCTCCCTTAGAGGGAGCCTGCTCCGTTCTCAGCCCGCGGACCAGAGGACGTCCGTGGGGGGAACGCGGCGGCGGGCTCTCCCGGGGGAACGGATCCGTTCCGAGGACTTGTCGCCGGTGACCGCGACAATTGGTGGAGAATGCGGGCAGTCGCGACGACCGAACAGCTCCAAACATCGAGCGAGCAGCGGCGTCGGACTGCAAGATCACCGCGCCCCCGGATGGATCAGCACCGCGGAGGACCCTGACCCTGTCATCAGTCAAAGGAACGAGAGGTTTTTCTTTAAGTTTTTTCTTCTCAGTTAACCCTATTCTAGGTTACTATGGGGGAGGTGGGATAGTTCCCTGGTGAGATAAAGTCCCTGACCGGGGACCCGTGGCACCCCCCCCTTCCTCGTTTTATAATTCGTTTTACCCTCTCTTCGTTTTTATAATTCGTTGTATAAGAATACATTACCCCCTCCGTGGCTGCACTGGTGTAAAATACGGCCCACCGGTACACCCTCAGAGGTATGCTTCAGCCCTTTCTCTCTACCTTTCCCCCCCCCCCGGTGTGGAGACGACACGGACGGCAAACCTGTGAGGAGACGCTCTCTGTGTCTTCCCTATTGTAGCAGGGGAAGGGATCGGGAGGTCTCGGTCAGAGCAGGTAAGGAGGAGCTGTCTTCGCTCCC
>VWZT01000008.1:15637-28555 GCA_013397055.1 Pachycephala philippinensis
CCATGGTTTAATTGACAAAATAGTGTTTGGCCATATGTTGGACTTGATGATCTCAAAGGTGTTTTCCAACCTAGCTAATTCTGTGATTCTGTGATTTTCAGTCACCATTTTGCAACCTACTTTGATCACAAATGTTAGGGTCAGGATGTGCTTAAATCCTGTTACATCTTTTCTTAAGATAAATGTTAGACTACCTGAAAAAAATTAAAAAAAAAAAAAGCAAAGCATATGCATTTATGTATTGGATTTCATTTTACTATTAATATTATATTAAAATTACAGTAATTTGTCAGGATGTTACTTAATCTATTTGGGAATATGTTCTATCATATCACATGTTTGTGCATTTGTGAGTGTAACTGGGACTCTAATAATTCACTAGTATAAATCAGGTGCCTGGATGCTATAAAAATTTAGGAATAAACTAAACTTAAATTTGCCATATTTACAGCTTGGAATGAAACTTTTATAAAATTCTTTGATTTATACACTCACTACCTGTCCTTTGCAAACTATGTATTTAGTGGTACCTTCTATGATCACACAGAAAAATAGAATTTATATAAACACTTCTAATTTATCAATGGGTATTTAATGGTCCTGAAAGGCTAAATTGATTTAAATTACTTTCTCTTTGATATTGAGGGTCAGTATCTGTTTTCTGGGTGTCATATTTGATGATCATCCTCCATAAAACATAATGACTCTGAAAGTGTTGGTGTAACATCTGTAAAACTTCAAAAAGTACATTTTTGTTCTAAGGTAGTCTTGAAGTTTGTGTGATTACAAACAAACCTGGTGTGGACATAAGATATTTGGTACTCAGAAAATTTTCACCTTAAAGGGTCACCTTCCCATGAAGGAATGTTTCTCCTCCTTTTGGGGGAACAAATAGCAGTGAAGAAGAATTTGGTTAAAAGGCCTAATGAAACACTAAGACCTTTAGGACAACTGAGAAGATGTTCTCAAAACTATGTTGTAACTGAAAAAATGGTATCAGATATTTGATGAGAAGTATTTCTCTTCCCTATATTACCTTTCTTAGTTACTGGCCTCAGGTAAAACAAAGACCTTAGAATAAAGTTTTTATAACTCTCTGCTCAGTTCATATTTCTAAGTAAGAGTCTTTTCTTTCTGGAAAGGAAGATTGAACACAGTGATCTGAAACCCAGAATGATCATATTTTGCATGTGGAAATAGCATTGAAATGGGCTGGAAGTTCTCTTATTACTCTAATTTGGTAAAGCCCTCACAAGTACTAAAGACATATTTGTTACTGCAGCATCTTTAACTAGTCAGGTGAGAGAACTGTATAAGGTGGAATTTGAGCATTCTGGACTGATCAGGTTCTCTACTTCAGTGCAGAAGCTGTGACAGAAAAATTATATTTAGCTTTTTCTTATGTCCAAGCATGTAAATAATAAAAGCACTCACCTCTCATTGTAAGTCACCGAGCTATTGGCTTGCCTGATGCTTCTTTTCTTTGCTCCAAGGCAAAAGTTCTCATTACTACTTTTTACATTTTAAGACACATATATATTTGTATGTATATATATGTGTATATATCTACACGAGCATAAATGTATGACTGCTCCTGGTGCACCTTTGCCAAAAGAACTGTAAAATTAAAAACTGACAGTAGAGCACAGCAGTGCTCTGTAATATTTCTCAGCCCATCCTGAGGCTAGAAAACATAGATGTTTCTCCTTAGAGTGAAACTAGACCAAATGATGTCGATTTATTTATAAAAATTTATTCTTCTTAATGTTCCCTTCCAATTATTCACCAGAAGGAAATTTTCAGTGAAGTAATAGCTATTGAAAAAAACGTAAAATACCCTAAACAGGTAAGTTTTTGTTGGCAAGACATGTTCACAACTCTAAAGTGAATGCTTTCAAGCTATATTCATAAGGGAATTCAGGAGTCACTTAGAAGACCAAAAAAAGGAAACCATAGCATTGATGCATTATTCCATTTAGTCCAGTGGTCACCTGGGCTGTGAATAAGAGAGTTTTGAACTGTTACTCGGAATGAGAAGCTCAGCTACTGGATTGAACATAGCTTTTCAATTAGTTGCTGTAAAAAGTCTGACTAAGGAAACTAAAAGTAGGAATAACTTCACAGAAATAAAGCAAGGAATGACATTTTCTAAGGTGTTGCAGTGCAGCTAGAGCTGGGATGGGGAAACCCTCAATTCCTGGAGCGGGAAGCACCCTCATACTACAGCAGTCATCAATGTTTTTGCTTTGCTGTATCTAGCTGGAGCTCTGAGAAATTCAGGTAAATTTGCAATGGCAGCACGGCCTGCCCACGGTACTACAGCCTATGCTCATTCTCATGGTCATCACAAAAACAATGCCAAGTAGCAATGTTTAGCTGCTTGAGGACACTGGAAGCTTTAAGGGCAGAATGGATATCATAAATTGACAGAGGAAGCTTGCTGGTCAAAATATCATTTCTGTTTCCTATTCTTACCTGAACTGCACTGTCACCTTGCTGAAAGACCCCTATTCTCTCACAGTTAAAAGGCCCAAAAAACTTTTCTTAATTTCTAATTAACTGCTTTCCTGTCCCTTGTTGATGCATAGGGTCTAACTGGAGAACCTTTTTTAAACCTCAAAGCAAAAAGAAGTGAAATTATTATCCCTTTTGCCTTGGCATTTTTAATAGTTTTTTGGTACCTAAAGACTCATAAAATTGATCTGTCTCTGAAATTTGCTTATAAGTGGTACAAACATAACAAGTTAGAATCAAACATCTTTAAAATTGCCACAAATTCTTTAAAAGTTGTACAGTTTTTAAGTTTCCAGTCATCCTTATCTGCATCTCAGATGAAAACCTAATGAGGAGGCAATCACGGTATAAGATAATTTGCATGGTAAATATAGTTCCCTTCTCTTCTATTTTTGACTCAAACTGGATTCCAGAAGGGGGTCACAATGGGAAATCATTTATACCTGAACCTATGAGTAGTCTAACATTCATCACACAAAGATGACAAAATGTAGAGGATTACGTTTATCTCACCAGTCCATGTTTTTGTGGTTTTTTAAGGACTTTTTTTATGGTTTGAAGGTTTGGGGTGTTTTGGGTTTTTTTTTCAGGTTGACCTTGTTTGTCTGTTTGTTTTTAATTTGTTTATATTCT
The DNA here is from genome assembly GCA_013397055.1 of Pachycephala philippinensis. NCBI lineage: Eukaryota > Metazoa > Chordata > Aves > Passeriformes > Pachycephala > Pachycephala philippinensis. The sequence continues at coordinate 18,785 of VWZT01000008.1, forward strand.
TATTAGCTTGAAGTTTCTGGTAATCAATAATACACATACCTGAGTGGAAATGTCATAAAAAGTGACCATAATTTGTTTTGGTCTTGAAAGCCAGAGAAGATTCTGAAGGTTCATCCAGGCCTCACACATGTAACTTTTCTTAAGTGGAGAAAAAAATTTCTCAGAGCACTTTCTACAGGCAGTATCTGTGATCCTTCCTGACGTTTCTTACGTATCATAAAAAAAAAAAAATCTGATGCTAGCACTTTCATCAATAAGCATGTGAAGTAAAATTTCACTGAGATAACTGCATTTTTTACATATTCTTAGAATTTCAACAGTTTGGAAGTTTCTGTAAATCTTTGTAAGACTTAGGTTTATTTAATATTTTCAATACTTCTCTGCAATAAGAGAATCTTAATTTGTAAATTTAAAACACATTGAAATGCTGAAAATTGGATAAAGAGTTTTTGTGGCATATAAGTGTTTGTATTTTGATAAATATTCAGAAGTGGATACAATTTCAAAGCCCTTAAATTTTAGTGATGAACAATTCCTTTCTATTCCAGTATGTATTCTTTTATATTTGATAGGGGAAGACAGCAGATAATCAGGTACAGGCTGCATGATTTGCAAGGAGGATGTGGAGTTGTACATCTGTTGTCAAAAACTTATTTTCCTTATATTCTTTTCTAGTTGACTGAGGATCAGAAAGAAACTGCAAGTAGGACTCCTTGCATAGAATTATGGAATCATCAAATATCTCAAGTGAGAAGAGACCCATAAGGACCATTGAATCTGAGTCCATGCTCCTTCCAGGACTGCCTAAAACTAAACTGTATGACTGAGAGCGTTGTCCAGACACTCCCTGAATTTGAGCAGGCTGAGTGCCTCAGCCACTTTCCTGGGTAGCCACACTGACCAGCCACCCTCTCAGTAAAGAGACGCTTCCAAATCTCCAGCCTGAACTTCCCCATATGTAGCTTAATTCCATTTCCTCTTGTCCTATTGCTGCTCACCAGAGTATAGATCAGCAGCTCCCCCTTGGCTATACCCTTGAGGAAAATGTAGACTGCCATGAGGTCATCCCTCAGCCTTCTCCAAGCTGAACCAGCCAAGTCACCTCAGCCGCTCCTCTGAATTCTTGCCCTGGAGGCCTTTCACCATCTTGCTCACCCTCCTCTGAATACACCCTAATGGTCTGACGTCCTTCTTATATTGAGGTGCCCACAACCACACACAGGACTTGAGGTGGGGCTGCACCAGCACAGAGGAGGGTGGGACAGTCACCTCCCTTGCCCAGCTGGTGATGCTGTGCCTGATGCACCCAGGACACGCTTGGCCCTCCTGGCTGCCAGGACAGACACTGCACTCATTTTCAACTTGCCATCAACCCAAGATCCCAGATCTCTTTTCATGGATCTTGGGTTGATGGCAAGTTGAAAATGAGTGCAGTGTCTGTCCTGGCAGCCATGGGCAGCCTGGGGCAGCCTGGCATCATGGTCTCAAGTCTTCCGTGCCCCAGTTTGTATGCAAAATAAAGATTTCTCCATCCTGAGTGGAGAAATCCCTGCTCTCTAATTTCATATAGCTGGTGATTGTCCAGCTCTTTAGTCTACTCAGATCTCTCTGTAAGGCCCCTCCACCCTCACGAGAGTCCACAGCTCCTCCCTGTTTAGTACCTTCATTAAACTCAAATAATGTACATTTGATTGCTGTGTCCAGATCATTTATAAAAACAGGCCCCCAGGGAGTGGTCAGAGCACCAGCGTGACAGAGTTAAAGAGCATTTGAACAATGCTTTTGGGCACATAGTGTGTTGTTCAGGGCCAGGAGTCGGACTTCAATGATCCCTGTGTGTTCCTTCCAACCCAGCTTATTCTGTGATTCTATGATTTAAGAGCATTGTCCCTAAAATTGAGCCCTGGGGAACTGGCATCAGCCTGATGTAACATTGTGTGCTACTGTATATAAAAGAAATCTTTAGCTCTACAAAAACAGACAAAACCCAGCCAACCACCCAACCAACAGCAACAAGAGCAACAAAACCCCACAGCCTGCCCCCCGCACCCCACCTCCCACCACCACCACTTTGGATTATTCGGTAGTATAATACCTGTTGGAAACATGGTCAAGCTTGCAGGTCTTGCTACCATGTAAAAGCTATCAGGACATAGAGAAATTGTATTCTGAAGCTACTTTTCTGCAATACGATAACAGGTCTGGCTACTGCCAGAAATTTCAGCAGAAATTTCACAAAAGTTGATGGTAAAATCCCATTTGTTTTGCTGTCTTTTCTGTTGTGTTTCCAAAATGTGTGTTTTGCCTCTTGGGACATCTTTTGCAAAGAAAAGAGTTGCAATCCTCTTTATCCACAAGCACTCTCTGAGCACTTCTCTGTGTAACAAAACCCTGCTATTTCAGATTCTCAGTGTTTTCACTAAGTGGAAATTTTATGTATATATAAATATATTTGAAAATTTTATGAGTATAACTCTAATGGAACCGTTTTTATATGCAACAGTGCATTTTTGTGTTCACTTCAATTTATCTTTTGTAACTGGAAGATAAGGGATTCCAAGGATGGCTTTTACACCATCTGCATGTGAAAGTATTTTGCCTGTCTAAGCTCCTCTAGAACAACGTACACCTTTAGATGACTCGTCCAAACTACTGGAGTCATCAGGATTTTATGTCCATGCATTCATATTTTAAAAGGGAAATATCAATACAATGATGTTTTATGATTTTTGTAGCATCCCCTAAAATTATCTGATGCTGTTCTTTTATCTCTATTATTGACAGTGTAACTTAAACTTGACAATACATTTTTTCCTTTGCACTCTATTTTTTTTCTGGATGCATTTTTAATGTTAAGATTTCTTTGACTCAAAAAGGTTCCTTCTTCTGGTTACCAGACAGCATTTTCCTACTAGGTATTTGGAAAAAAAACGAGACTAATGATTTATCTCTTCTACATTTCATTTCAACATTCTAAATTTTTAAGTTTTTAATTTAATAAAAATATATGTGTTTGACCATGGAACAACTAATTTATGACCCAAAATTAAGCACATAAAATGAATGAATCATAGAATGTTAAGGAGTGGAAAGGGACATTAAAGATCATCTAGTTCCAACCTCTCCTGCCATGGGCAGGGACACCCCCCACTCGACGAGGTTGCTCAAAGCCTTATCCAAACTGGCCTTGGACAGCAAGTGGATAACATTTTCTGCTATGTATCTGTCATAGAAAAGAAAAACCTTTTAATTGCTTTTCTATAAATACACTCTTTAATTAGTTTTTGAGAATAAATTTGAATAAAAGTAAGAATCTTAAATGAAAAATTTGTTCTGTTCCTAAAACAAATCTGGAAAAAAGATTGAAAATAACAATAAAAATACAAAGTTGTGGACAATTTATGATGAGATGTTTGATGTGAAATAAACGTATAAAATATAAAATGTAAATGTTTGGAGTGACTTTAATAAAAACAAAATTAGGCTATTTGTCACTTGATTGCTATTTAAAGTTAATTTGGAAACCTATGCTTTATGACCAGAAATATAGACTGCTGTAAGTGTTTTAGAAAAGAACAGTAGAAAGTTTTCCTTCACATAATTTCATCAAAGCCAAGTTTGATATTCATGTATTAATCTACGTAGAAAAGAGCAACTTTTTTAGAACAAATATTGTGGTGTTGTACACCCTTTACTCCTATGTATTCTCTATATACTGGAGAACCCAGGAGCAGAGGTCCTTTTTCCCATCCAATAAACATTTTATGAGATTGGCAAATCAGAAAATGTTAAATCATAAGACAGTTATAAAGATGTTTTTAATCTCTAGTAACAGCAGGATGCTAACAGGAGAGCTAAGAATACCACAGGGGAAAAAAAGCATAGAAAAAAAGTGGAAAAGCCCCATTGATTTGTTGACAGAGGCCAAGCAGCTGTCACAGTAAACCACGGTTCTCTTGCACTTAATCAATGCCACCCTCCAAACAAATCACTCTGCAGCCCAGATGAAAAGCAATCAAGAGGAACACCTTCATAAGCATGAAGCTTGCTAGATGGAGTTCAATGAAGTGTGTCTTTAAGCTTAGGTGCTCCAAGCATGATCTATGACCCATAAGCTAATGACAAACTCTTAACCCTTTTGAAGAAGGCAACAGATATCTGCCCCTTTTAAAAACAGATTACATGGTCACATCTTCATCAATAATTTTTGGAAGATACCATGTGCATCTTTGTTGTGCAGTCTTTTCTTCCTCTATCATAGGGTCAGTAGCAACTATGGCTTGTATCTCCCAGGGGGCAACTCCTTTAAATGTATTTTATTTTTGTGGAAGATGGCACAGGAAAAACAACTAATTTTAAGCCTTCCACAATGATTACAGAGAATTTGTAAAGGACTAAAAGATGCTTTTCTGTTCTTTTTATTGGAGCTTAAAAGTGCAATGTGTTGAAGACTTAAAAGAAACCCTGTTACAGCATTGTTTCCAAGAGGAAGCCTAAACACTGCTCTTGCCTGGCAGTAGATTGCTTGACAGCCCACCACCAGCTTATATTTTGTTTTCTTTTTATTATTTTTTTAAATTGATCAAACAAAGGCTAAAATAGACTCTAGAATTATGCTGTCAATTTTGTTCACATGAGACAGTAACTCAGGCAGAGGGCTTTATTTTTCAGTTCACTGAAGGAAATGACTTCATCAGCAATCCTCATGGCATGCCACCAACAGAGTACACTGTCATATGCTCAATAGTTGTAGCAATTACATCTTTTACAGTACTATCGTTATGGTACTCGTGTATTATATTATAAACGTGCTATAAGCTCTTTCCATGATAAATTAATACTGCATTTTAGAAACAATTTATTTTTTTTATTGATAGCCTTAGCAAATAGATTTTGTAACATGTATTTCTGATACACAAATGGAATGGAGATAAGATATTTTTTATTAGTCTTGTCTCATGCTAAATATTTCTGCTAATATGTACTCTGAAGTCCCTTGCTGCTTGACTATGGGCTTACACTTTCCCAATTGCTCACATGTCAGCAACCAGTAAACATGCCACTATTGATGTGCACTTGGATCCCTTCAGAATGATACAACTGACCTTTTTATTTAATTTATAGTCTATTGGACAGCACATATATCCTGCCTAAGGGTCTAGCTTATCTCTCATGTAGTCAGTGGAAATTGACATTTCACTATTTTGCAGGTTAACCTAATGTTAATTAAAGCATGAGGGTGCACTCATCCTTAGTATTTTCATGGATTTCACGCTATTCTAAAATCAGGCTATTTCAAAATATGAATGCATATTTGAATTCAAAGGTCAGACTACTGCCTATGAATGCAAATAAGAGGGTACATACACAGCTAAGTTGTCATGGTTTGCGAATGTTACTCCCTAAATTAGTGCCCCCTCACCAAGATTCCAAAACCACATGCCACTCATGTGCTTCCCCTCGCCCTCCTCTTCCCCTTACAGGTGGCTGGAGAGGAGAACTGGAGACACAAAAGGAAGAAATCACAGGCTGAGATAAGAACAAGTTACTGGCAACAGCAATGAGATAAGAAAACCAACAGTAACAGCAATAGTATTACTAACAAAAGGTGTAAGACAAAGAACTGGTTTAGACAGAAAAACCATGATAAAATACAACTGCCACGTCACACCACCTTTTCTGTCACCCAGAAAAGGGATGTACTTCTCAGAAGCGTGAGAGAGTCCCTTTCTCCTGCCCCGGCAATGACATAAGATGGTGTCAAATAAGAATCACGGGCTTGGCCATGCCCATGCATCTCCAGGCTCCAGTCCCTCCCGGATACTGTGAAAAATTAATCCTGTTGTCTGAAACCAGGATATTGTCCACCCTCCACTCTAAGCCATCTACATCATGCCCAGATCCTACACGTTCCAATTATATACATACACATATACATATACATACACATATATGTATAAATATACACAAGCACAGGTGTCATTTCCATAGTCAGTGGCTGTTCCTCCAAGACATCTGTTGAGTTCATTTAGTCCATAGCTGTGGGTTCTATCTGCCCTAGATGTCTTCCAGGGCAGGAGGGCTGGTGAGCTGTTGGGTTTGCAGTCTGTATCAGGAGCTCACAACTGGTGTATCTGGAGCAGTCCATACTCATTGTCCATGGCAGTTCTGGCATACACTGGCAGCATCATTCAGCAACCAATATTATGCAATTCAACATCACAGATGGTTCTCACCCCAAAATCGAATTTCCTTCAGGGGCACATTGAGTTTCCTGGTCCCTTTGTATTACCTACCAAGAGCACCCAGCACCTTGAGGAAAAACAATCCCACAGATGGGCATGCCTTTGCTTGAGGCAGGGCTATTTCTCATATGCACTATGGGGACTTTATTACCTTTTACAGAGTACACAAAGATTTTGATGGGCAGGGCCAGCTCAGTTAGTACAGCCTCGGGTGTTAACTACCCCGTCAGCTAGAAGGGGAGAGTCACATCAAGCACTGTTTCTACTCCTTCTTCCGTGTATGACAATAGCATGCTCCATACAAACTTCCACTGCAGGGATTGTACACACTGGACCTCATCTGGATCTACAGGGGACTGCTTATTATTTGAATCCCTAAGGATTTCCTCCATCATAGGTAATTCTGTCAGATACCTGATACCTTTCTGCATAGTGTTCCATCTGCTTGGGCGCACTACTAGTTCATCCTTGAGAGAATACCTTTCTTTCACACTTGACAGAAGTTGCCTGCAGAGGCTGAGACTTTCCGTTTTCTTCGCAATCCCCTTGTCAATGCCTACATCCTGGGACAGGGATCACAGTTGCTTGGCTTTGCTACCATCTAGTTTCATACGGTGGGCCATGATATCCCAGCATCAGAGCAGACAGGTCGCTGCAAGCTCACCCGACTGGCAGCTGACATCACAGAATGATTATTAATGAACTCCCAGACATATCACCCAAGGCCAGGGCAGGAGAATGACACTGAATACACATCCCAAATGACCCTTACTGCCCCTGATGTTATAATGTCATAAACTGATACCACAGTACAGCAACAAAGCAATTCTGATCCCAGTCTGCTCTGAAAAAGAGCGCTGTGGGGAGCACATAGGAGAATATATGTGTTAGGTACCACACCCATATGAACAGACAGGCAACATTGTGACCAGGGGCTCCACACGAGTGCTTAGATCAAGTTTGTTTCCAATCCACTAAGGGCAGATCTGTTGCTATTTCAAACCTTCAGGCTCAACATTTGACCAATTAAGGCTGTTGTAATTCAGGAATAGTGGACACACTCCCCAATTTAGTGTCTTCCCTGCCGAGACTCCAAATCCACACCCTCCTCACTTGTTTCCCCGCTCCCCTGTCTTCTGCTCACAGGTGGCGGAAGAGGAGAATTAGAGGCACACAGGGCAAAGATCATGGGCTGAGATAAGAACAATTTAAGGTAAACAGCAATGAGATAAGAAAAAAAAACAAACAAAAAAACCAGTAACAGCAACAATATTATTAACAAAAGGTAAAAAACAAAGAAACTATTTACACAGAAGAACCATGACAAAATACTGACTGACCAACTGTCCCACCGCACCACATTTTCTCCTGCCCAGAAAATCAGTGCCCTTCTCAGAAGTGAGAGAGAGTCTGTCTCCCCTGCCCCTGGCAGCGATGTAAGATGCTACAGAATAACATTAGGGTCTTGGTCATGCCCATGCATCTCCAGGCTGTGTCCCCTCATGGCTACTGCAGAAAATTAGCACTGTCCTTGGCTGAAACCAGGACACCTGTATATTGTGGTTTGAGAGGCCTGCAAAATAGTTTTTGTAAATTTATCAGGTAGCTAATAGTATTTAAAACATGCTGTCTATGATATATGCTATCTATGCTATGCCTTACATACAGTAGGATAAGCCCATGATTCCATATCACTAGAAGGATAGTAAGGAAGCACTTAAACTGGAAATACAACTTTGTTAGCTCACAGTAATTTGTTGATGTCCACTATCTGGAACCATATTTTATGAGTAGTAATTACATGTATCCTGAGAATTTTAAAGATATATTCTCCATGTAGAAAAATAGGAAAGGGCTCTGTTATAAAAAGGCTAAATGCAGGATCGTATTTTGGAGAAGTATGACTATGCTTCATCTGACTTTTCCTCAGCCATCCCCTAAGGATTCTCTACTGGTCACTTCCAGAGACATGATACCATTTTGCATGGCCCTTTTGTCTGAGCACGGGGCAGATATTCTAGCCAAAACATTCAAATATGACAGAAAAGGCAATTTCATCTCTAAAGAGCTAACAGTTTTAGTATAATAGCAGATTAGACAAAGGCATTAATCTGAAATCTGTGTCATTAAAGGAGACTTTTAAACATTAATGTCTACCATATGTATCACAATTTAGGGGCATACTTGACCAAAGCTCTGTTGAATTATCTTACTTGAAAATGATCAAATAACCAAGTAATTTTCACAGAAAATAGAGGGATATGAGTGATGCTCACACTGCAATGTTGGTGCTGGCTAACTAGTCTGTCTGGAGTTATCCCTCAGAACGGCCTTCAAGCGAGGAACTTTTGCTCAGGGTTGCAAAAATTTCCTGACACTATTGTAATAGGGCAAATACTAGGCCAGGAAGCAGCTGCAATGCAGAGTGTGCCAGAAGATTTCCCTTTACAGTTTAAATATTTTTTTCTGTCATATTCACAACTGATTCAAATTAATACAACTAAAGCTGATGAAATGTAGTCCACTGGTGGTGGATTTGTTGCCAAATTAAGCCAAACCTGAGAAGTTCAAAATTCTGCTAAGTCTAGGTAAAGGAAAAAATCAAAAAACAAAACAACCAACTTTGGAAGATAAGGATGGGGAAAAAATTTTTTTGATTTTTCCGCATTCTGGATCAGAATCCTTTCCTGAATACGTTTCACTCAGCTGAGAATTTAAATGATACTGGGGGGAAATAAAGCTGCTTCCAGTAATATACTCTAAAATAATTTTGTGACTTCATTTCATGACATGAAGCTACACAGCACATCATAAATTTATTTCCCAAAGTCTTGGATTTATGTCTGCTTTACATCCGCATCACATCGTAATACGATGCAGTTTGACACATCATAATTTGTTTTTAATAATACATTATTTCAGGAGCTGGAAAAGTGTCAAGCCTTTGTGGGATTTATTTATTTATTTTCCATGCAAAATTAGTGACTGCTCTGATATTGCTGCAACTCCAAATTAATCCAGTTATTCTGTGATTTGATAGCATAGGGGGAAGTGTGTTTAGAATTTCTGGATTTAAAAAAAAAGAAATTCCAAGACAGACAGTGCTATCCATCACTGCATGCTTTGTACTTACATTCTGTTTAGTGCAAATATTTCATCAGAGCAGCACATGCCACATGGTTGGCTGAATAAGAGGAAGAAGGAAAGGCTTAGGGGTTCTTTGAGTTCTTCCCTGCAAACATGCCTGAAAAAACTTAAATATAAAACTGCAAAGCAAAGTACAGTTGTATTCTCTCTAACCATCATTCTTAGTTTCCTACATGCCTAAGGTTTCTTCTATCATATGATTGCACCATTCCCTTTTTCTAGTTGTCCCTTTAATTTTTTAATGGTATATTACAACAGTAACTTTTGTATTAAGGAGCTCAAAGTATAAATGGCTAGCATTCCATATCAAGTTTTACTGGCTACCAGTATTTGCATAAAAATTATGACAGGTGTTTAGATTAAAAATACAAACCTGTTT
>VWZT01000008.1:28811-42372 GCA_013397055.1 Pachycephala philippinensis
AAAGGTATTTCACTATTTTACCTTTTCTGAAACGTTCTTTTGTCAGGTGAGACATTTTAAATCCTTTCTTCTAATGTCTATTTCTCATGGTTTTACATTTCTTTAGATTGAACAGATGATGCTTGATACTTCATACATCTGTGACATACAGTACATTTCAAATAATATGGCTTTTATTGCCCAGGAAAACACAAGCAAAAGATTTGAGCATGGTAGTTGAGTTATGTTCTTGCCCAGCAATATCCTTGCCTCAAAGCTTAGTCAGGAATCAGGCCTGGACTCTTCTTGAGGACAATGGGCTGTCACAGTTATCTCAGAGAAAGGTGAACAGAAACTAAAAAAAGCATTGCTAATTTGTAGTAGCTTGAACTATTTCAAGGAAAAGTGAAATATATGATGATGTGACAAACTTTGATAAAGTGTATTTGCAATTTCTGGTGTAGGTTTAAGGTAAAGGAACTGGAAAATCCATGCCAGGTAGCTCAAACCTGATTCCGTTATTCTTTTACAACACATGTTTTGTATTCATGATTTTTTGCCTGTAGTTTTACAGAGTGTTTTAGTAATATGACCTTTGAACACTGAACTAGTAATGTGGCGTTTCTGAAAAGTTTCTCTTTATTTTTGTAATGTAAATATAAAAGTCCCTTGTTTCTTCTTCACTTTTGTTACATTTTATGCTTTACTTACACTATTCACCTTTATTTACATTAAAATTACAGAAAAATAGGACCTAAAAGTAATTTTGAAAATTTAGGAACCGAACTCTAATAGAGAAATCATTAGATTTAACTGTTCAGATAATTTTAAATTTGATATTCAGGCTATTGGGGAAGAAAGAGTCCCATTGAAAATTTCACTTTGTTTTCATCACCAAAAGTTTGCATGTTTTAGGCACAATTGATGCTAATAAATTCTGACTTAGTGTTTACTACAGTTCTTCAGTTAGTCCGCTTGGTAGCCAGTAACAGGTATATATCTTGTCACCCACTGAAACTTAATGACAAAGATATGTTAAGTGTATTGCACTTTAATGGATTTCAAATTGACACCTCTCTGTGTCATGTTTGTATGTATGAGCCTCTATTGGGAATAGTTTTATAGAAATGCTGTTAAATTTTCAGTCTAGACTACACAGTCTATGTGCAGTGTTTGGAGGTTAATGCAGGATTTTGTGTGGTCATCAAAAGTGTTGATTTCTCTTATTTTAGCAATGTTTCATGCAGAAAAAAGGATGAGTAATGAAGTGATTGGTGTATCAAAAATGAAATGAAAGAGAAGCTCTGTGAGTGTTAATGCTGTGGACTTTGGAACAAAACCAGGAAATGCACTTCCATAAGGAAAGTCTGAACCCATACTAACTTCACTCTCTTGTTCCATCTCATCAACAGCATTTTTGTGGTTCTAAATGATTAAATGCCTAAATAAATATAAAATATTAATGAAAAATTGTATCTTGATAAAAAGCATAGCATCAATTATGGTGTTTATCAGTGTGTCATGAATTTTACTTTATGATCTGTGTCAGCAAAAGTGAATCTGAGTAAGCCCATGACAACGGAATGAAGAATTTCACAACAGAATTTCCTTTGTTTCATGGGTCAATGTTCTCTTGCTTAAAGAGTGAGGTGGTGTAGAGGTTTTGCTAGTTCTTGCCTCTATGTTCTACTGGAGTTGACAGAAGCAGAGGTGTTGGTGTTTTGAAGGTGCACAGAGAGAGTTAAAACTGGGAGAAACTTTTGTAAATATTTCACAGAGTGCAAAGCACCAAAACACTTCAAAACTATATTTCATAGGGAAAAAAATTTTATTGGCTCAGAGGATAACAGGAGTTAAAACCAACCAGGAACCTCTGCTGGCTAAGACTCTCTACTCCCCTTGGTAAGGCTATGCATGTGTTTAGAATGTTATGTTAGATCATTCTGCTCATCACTGACCACACTTCCTAAGAAGCATCTTGCAAGCACTGGACCCATTGAGATCCATAGGAAATACGCTACATGTGGTAAAATCAAACATAGGACCACTGAAAACCAAAGATTGCATGGGAGTTGGAGGTTCAGGCATGTTTGACAGATAACACTTTATGAAATATTCTTAATTATCCTAAATGCTTAACAGGCTTGTACTTGATTTCTTTTGTCCAGTTCTTAACATACCATTTTCTATATGATATTACAAAAAGTGTTTTTAGAAATATCTGTCAAACTAATACTTTTTGTGGTAGATTGTTTTCAGTCAACTCATCAGGGAAAGTGACATATCAGGCTCTGATAGGGCTCAGTGATTAGACAACTTACTACACCACAGATTAATCAGTAAGGAAATATTTTTCTACCCTTTATCAGATGTCATTAACAATATAGCAAAGAATTTTTAAATGAAGTCTCCTTTTGTACCTTTTCAAATAGAAGTTTTTTTTAAGAATTGTCTTTAATTGTGGCAGCTGTCTTGACTTTTCTATGATTTTTTTTATAAACACGGGCTACCCTATACACTATTTTTGACTCTGCTTTCAGTGAGCTCTATGTATCTTTAAAATAGAAAACAAAGAAAAGTCTCTCACTGGGAATAAATTTATCCATTAACACTTCCCAAAAAATATATTCACATGGATGCTTACGTAATATAGAAAGCTGCCACTGAGCAAACCCACAACTTACACTCCAAGAACACTGGGTTTTTTTCTTAGAAAACAGCAGAGAAGGTGAATAGGAAGACCTTACCCAAACACAAACCCACCTGCACTGAAGTGTGAATTTCAACAGATTAAAGGAATGGTCTGGCAAGATGAGTTTCAAACATGTTTAAAGAGCTGTGCCTCCATTTTATTGTTGGGTCTAAAATGTGCTCCTATAGAATTAGCAACTTGATTAAACCTATGTTTTCACTCAGCAAACCAGTTATTCCACCACTCTATTTAAGAGTGTGTCTGCACAACAGATTTTGACAGAAGGCTCATAGGCAACATGCAAAGATCTTGTCTCAAATCTATTCATCAGTTTGCATATTCCACTCTGCTTCACATATATTAAGACACATTGGAATCTCTGAATGCAATGGTTTACTGGGAAGAAATGAAACTCATAGGTTTGACATGTGTAATAGCACAGTCAGATCTCATGTATTCTTCCACATTAAGAAGACAAAAAGAGTTATTTACGGTGTCACACAAGGTTTGCTTTGAAATAGAATGTATGTTTTGACCAAATTTCCATTCTCACAAGATGCTACCAGAAGATATTTTAATACACAAGTTACACTTAGAAGTGGTCATTTAAAACAAATTTCCTAAAATTTTGAAAGTTTGTCAATGCAAGTATCTATCAAGCCCACTTAGGAAAGTATGTTATTTTCTGATAAATAAACAGGGTTTACAAATAGAACAAATAAATAACTTTTTAACATGTGATATTCTCACATTAAATATTTTAGTTTAGTTTGAATGATAAGAAAAAAAACTAAACATAGAAGAAAAATGACAACAAAAGGAAGCAGTAAATTTTAAATTATTTTCAATAAGCCACAGCTTTCTGAATTAATTTTAGCATGTAGATAAGGAAAATGGAAAGAATGTTAGGAGAACAACAAGTGGAAGGAGGCAGGTATTCAGCAGTATCTTGCTCCCTTTTTAGAATGGTGAGTGTAATTCTGAAGCATGCCATTCCATTTCCTAAAAAAAGTCTTCCCTAACTTTCACTTAAGAATATATTAATCAGAAAAATTAGATATTCATTATAGCTTTACAGGACTGTAGTATCCTGTATTAAATTTTGAGAGTACGGTTGGTCAGTACTTTTGATAGGCAATGGACTTTGTAAAGTAATTGGGGATTTAGGGAATCTGGGGGAGAATGTTCCAAGTTTGAGGAACAAAAGGATACATGCAAGTAGCTAAGAGATGGAGAAATAAGAATAAAAAGAAGAAATTAAAGAAATTACTGAATATTTTCTATGAAGTCACAGGCAGTAAATTGCAATGCAAGAAGTTTAATGGACTTATCTGGATTTTGTACTGATATGCCTAAAGGCATATATAACCCTAGGTAAAATTTCACCAAATAAAAGTTTTGAAATATTTAAAAAATTTTTTGAATTATAATGCCACATTTCAGCTGGAATCACTTAGGACATACATTGGTGTCTGGAAAACTTTAGGGTTGGAAGTTAAGAGGGAGACAGAGCAGGGAAATGCAAGGTCCTTACAAGAATGGACAATTTTACACACTATCCTCACTTTACATTTGTGAGGAGCACAACCAATAAATGGGAAGGATGCTCTAGTCAGAAATCTGGAGAGCTTTAACAACTAAAACCAGCAGACTGACTTTCACCTAATAGCTTAACAGTAAAAACTAGTTGGAGAGAGGGAAAGAAGATGAGAAGGAAGACTTTAAAACATATTGGCAAAACAAAGAAAATATTGGTATTTCAAAATTTTTATTTTTTTAACAACATTGCACTAGCGTCATCTAGATAGTACCGATACTAATGCCAGTATTTCCTCTCACATGCATGTAGGATTAAATCAGTGAAAGGGCGCTGTCTTGCAGATTTTGCATCAAACAGAAGGAATTTTAGATATTTTCTCAACCTTGAAGGTTCTTTAGTGGTGAATATGACTTCTTTTTTCTTTGTAGTAGCTCTTGTGAGTGTTTTTTAAACTGGATTTTGGGTTTCAAGGATTTTTTATTATAGTAATTCCACACAGTTCAGGCTTGGTTTATCTTTGTATTGTACTGAGAAAAGCCTTAAAACAATATTAAAAATATCACCAAGTAATTTAATTAGGTAAGTCTTACGTGTGTCATCCTACTGTCTTTTTTTCTTGTTATCCTTTTGGTTTATTTGAAATGTGGAGTGGAAAATTGTATGTGTTCACAGATATTTGTGATTTAGTCTTGAATTTTTAACAGAATATTTCAGACTACTCCGTTTATGACCTGATAAGTCTTGCCTAGGGTGACCGGGTCTGGTCCAAACTGGATACTACAGCCCCTGTTCTATAGTAGGAATAGCATTATCTAACTTGATTAAATGCAAATTTTGAAACCTTCAGGATGCTGCTTCCAGATGGATGATGTACACAAGTCTTAGAACGAGCTGATTTCTTCCTGTCTGCACTCATCCATGGAAGATTTTTTAAATGATGGAGACGCTCACCTGCACACTTTGCCCAATTAGTACTTTGAAAAATGCTCAGTGTTTCTGCAGTGTGCAAGACTGAGATCCACCCCCAAACAGTAAGAAGTTTCTGCTTCTTAATGTTTTTTCATGCCCACTCCCGGACTTAGATCCACCTCATAGAAAATAAAGCATTTAAGAGGAGGAAAATTTTATTTTTATGCTTAGTATTTCCTATTGTGCAAAGTTCTGTATTTCTGAATTTGCTGTTCATCTGGGGCATTTTAGTATCAGCTGTCTAAAAAGTATAAATAGCACATACATCAGATAACTCAATGCTGTGGTCAGGCAACTAAGCTAGAAATGAGACAATTCCTTTAGCAACGCATTAGGTTTGACTAAGATATTTACAAAAATGACATATCTCTTTTCAGTACCTTCATGATTAACAAGAAAATATATTTCGTTAATTTTTCTTTCTTTTTATTATCTTCATCATACAACAAGAGTTTCACAAATTCTTTAGTTTGGCATTCATTTATTTGAAATAAAATTTTAGAGTTACTTTCTTGCCTATAATATAGAAGAGTGAATAGTAAGAAATACTTCTTAGTGTAACTTACTTTGGCATTTTCTAAGTGACCCATGTTAAATAATTTACCCCATAATATTAAAGCTAATACAGCTAGCAAGATTTTCTTGCTTTGGAGTTTAATAAGATCTTAAGTGCTCTGTCTCTGAAGCCAAAGGCTACATAAAGCAAAAAAGGAATTCATTATAAGCTGGGGGAAACCTTTTCCAGATGATGACTTGTTAAATTATACCACTTTGAGGATAAAATCCTCAGATATTCAGTGTAAGATACTGAGAGGGACATGCAGGCTAGACATACCGACTCATTCATCATCAGAGATCTCCTGTGCTATGTTGATTCGTTTGATATGTGCACAGCTCTGTCATCAGTGTTGAGGTCCTTTGTATTTGGAGGTATTGCCTAGATTTTTATCTGATGTTCTTTCATGCAAAACTAGTTTCTAACCATTGTAAGTCTAGCACTCTAGGAAGAAGAGTGTGTGCTTTGTGGGATTCCTTTAAAACCCCCAAACATTTCTTTTTCTTCCTGTAAGTAACCACTGGTTTTTACAAAAAGTTGTTGTTTCCCTAATTTTCATATATTGATGATACAGAAGGTGGTTTGAAACTTGCTTTTTGCTGTGGGTTTTTTTTGTTTGGTTGGGGGTTTTTTTGGTTTTTTGTTTTTGTTTTTGTTTTTGTTTTTGTTTTTGTTTTTGTTTTTGTTTTTTTGTTTTTTCCTTAATCCAGAATTTTTCTAGTCAGAGTTGTTATGCTTGTGGGCAACTGAAATAGATGGATATTATTTCCTTTCCTGTGCTTATTTTTAACACTTCTGTCGTGTGAAAGTAGAGATTTTCTCAAACCATTTGTGTTTGATTAGTCTGTCAGTGCCACGGAAAGGCTGAGATCCTTGTGCCCAGCTGTTCAATGTCCTTTTTTGGGGACCCCTCTGAGCAGTCCTGCTGGACTGGAGAGTGGTTCAACTGACTTGTTCAGGGTCCCATGCAAACAGAAGGCCCCTCTCCTGGGCTTCCACACCTTTTATTGGTCTGTCAGCAAAAGGAAGGATTCAGGGACACACGCCAACAGCATGAGAGAGACTCCATTCTGGGTCTTCATATGCAAGTGGAGAGTTACTGCTGCTGGCAGCTGTTAAAACCCTTGAAGAGCTCACAATTAACACTTTACAGAGTAACACTCTTTATTAATATAATAGAAAATTCTGAATCTAGTAATACATCATGTTTACTGGGGGGTAGTCATACCTTGGAGGTGGGTAACATCAGTATTACATCTGAGATAACCTTTAGGATGAAGGTGGGCATCTGTGACCTTTCCACAGTTGCTGGTTCATCAGCAAGAAATCTTCTTTTCTTGAACAGCTGCTATGCGACTTATCACCTACAAGGTACCACTGAGTTCCCTCCTCTGCAAGGGTTTTGACAGAGACTGGTCATGGTGCCTCCACTCCATTCCACCCTCTGTTTTGTCCCCCTTAGGATGTATTGTGTGTGGCATGCTGACTGCATGTACTGAAGGTGGCATTGTAGTCGGACATGCTGACCATATCCCATCCGGTGGGTAACAATTGCATTTCACCCTATAATTTCCAGACTGCTATAACTTCTGTTAGAATGTGAATATAACTTCTTAGTTTTGTCTGATTTTACCACCAGTCATTTCCCCACACATGTCTGATGAAAATGAACATGCTATGACCTTTATTCTCATTTTAGTCCTATTATTGTATTAAAATAATGAATGCTATGCATTTTTGCATGTTCCTTCAAGCTTTGCAACAAGACTGATATGCAAAGTATTCAGAGATGCAGCTATTCATTAAAGTAAGCAGGTAGTTGAACACTTCCACTTTTAAGAGATAATTCCTAAACCATTTCTCCACAGAATATTTTATCAAAGGAAAAGAATATCTAGCACTGAAGGAGCTCTCTCACTTCAAGTAGAGAACCCAGACAGAGGCAAGTAACGGGCTGAAGAAGAGACAATAAGTTACAGCCTCATCTAACAACCATTCTAATAATGAAAATAGAGAGTTAAAATAAAGGAACAGGTAAGAGAATAACCTTTTATATTAGCTCGATGACTTGAAAATGCATTCATATGTACTGAAGAATTACAGAATTGCTGAGGTGGAAGATACCTCTGAAGGTCATCTGGTCCAAATCACTGGCCAAGCAGGGCTACCTAGGGCTACTATGTTTTTTGAGCTCCTACTAAATGAATAAAATTATTAATGGCTAAAACATAATTCACCATGTAGAACTAAAAATAAACCGTGGTTTCTTGAAGTTTTAGAAAATGTTATTTTTATAGGGAGTTTTATTGCTTTAAATAATTAAATTATTGTCTTGTGGTATTGTTTGAAACAATATTTTGTTAAAGAGTCATACAATGAGCCAGATGCAGAACTCTGGCTGTTTTCCTGTTTAATGGAGAGACCTTAGAATCTGTAGCTTTTTAGCAGAACATTTAAACAGGTAAAGCAAGACTGTCATATATTTCTTGATAGCATGCATTAAGTGAAGTTAATGTACAGTCATAGTCATAGTAAGTAATGGGAACTGTTTTCCCTAGAATAGGTCATAGGATTTTTACATTACAGAAATGGAACTACCTTGGATTACTGAAACCGTGTATTTTGACATGTAACATATACAAATATACAACATAAAAATAAAACACAAACAACATTCATCACAGAGAAATCTGTACTTCAACTTCCACCGGTATTATAATGAAAATGCCTAAAAATTCCAGAAGCCAGAATTTGGTTACTGCTAGGTGGATTGGAAAAAATTAAGAGGGGTCACAGTAAATTAACCACGCAATATAGCTGTAATACAGTTTCAATTAGAACATTATCTTCTGCACGTGGGCTAACTACACTGTCTCAGTTGGCTTCCTCTGGAAGGCCTTCCTGCATTACAGACTCTTGTTTTAAGGCTTTAATTGTGATTAAATAAACTATCCCAAGCAAGAGCCAGTTGTTAACTAGACTGAGACAGAGGAGCATTGGCCACCAATAGCAATACTAAATGTCAAACTCACTTGTTTCAAAGGGGAGATATTTGCTACCAGGGCATACTTGCAGTAGACTACTTACCGCTCTGTGCTGCCTGCTGAGGATACAGAGAGAAAGAGTACCAGACCTGGGACTGAAACTCACTCTGCAGAGAAGAAAGAATACTCAGGTCATCTTCTGAACCTGTACAGAAAACATCAGTTTATCAAATTACTAAAAGGGGGCTACATATATAACTACCAGGGTCTCTCCTCTCACACCAAATGGACATGTTTTTAAAGCTCAGCTGGTGAAAAGCCAAGACATCAGTTACCTTTGGAGCTGAATGCTGTGTAGTATGGCCTGTCATTGGGGTTGTCTTGGGCAGAGCCAGGATATGGTCTTGATGAAATCTGTGGGCTCTTTCAACTCAGGATATTTTATGATTCTGTGATTTACAGGGCTGTGTTTTCTTTATATTCTATAACTCATGCCATGGACAGGATAAATGATATTAAATCAGAAATCAATCTATATTTTCCATTTTCCTTTCCCCTTGACTCAATGGGTAGCCCTTGGCCATCATACTTAATTCCATGCCAACTATTTTTCAAATAAATATTTACTTATTTATATGTAGGCTTTCTATTGACATTTGCCTTAAGGTATTTCCCTCAAATTCACTTTTCAATGAAAACCCTATTCAACTTATAAGAATTTAGGTTTTAAATATGGAAGAGAATCATAAGAGAGCTTAAAACCAAAAGTATCTACACTAATCTAATAAAATCTTTGGCATAAAGAGCTTTTTTGCTTGGTTGATTTTGGGTTAGTCTTTTTTAGAGTGCTTATTATTTGAGTGCTCTTTGGAAGTTCAAGCACAGTTTCTGTTGACTTCACCTGCCTCCATGGACCAACCTTCTAAAAGGAAATAAGGTCTTGAATCAGACACTGAAAAATGAAGAACTGACATGTGGTAACTGATGTTCTGAACTATTAATATTCAGTAAAATGCAGTCATCAGCAGTGCAAAGATGGAAGACAATTCATAAGTTCTCAATTTAGTTGTTTTCATCATGAACATCATATTTCTCATTGTGAAATCCATCATTGTAAGGAAAAGAGGTTATTAGAAGATGTTATCCAAATGTTCTAGAATAGAAAGTTTTAAATTTTCCTCAGTTATTATAGGAGAAAACATGACTAATTTTAACAAGACAATTGGTACATTTTTAGAAAGGATTTAGATCATGATTACCAGTGATATCAAAGAATTACTTGATATTCCAATATGTCTTCAATTCTGTGTCCAACTTACAGATATTATCATATGTCCTAGGAAACAAAAAATACAAATAAAACTATTTTATGATGCATTATTAATAGTATCATTTTTTACTGTTTATACCTCTGATGTAATTTGCTTTTCTCTTTATGTATATATACAAAATAGATAGAGCATAACTTGCTTAAATGCTGTTTCAAATTGACAGAGTTTACGAATGGTATTAAGAAAACATATGTGAAATTAGCTGTAACTATAATATTTTTCCACTAATAAGATCCTGAAAGAATGATTAACTGCAACTATTGGTATTTTCTTTTGATATCTATGTAGAGAAACATCTTTTTATTATAAAAATGTTATATAAATAATCAATATACTATATTTCCTTCATGTTTAATTGCTTGCAAATCTTTGGCATTACTGAAGTATTGAAACAGCAAGGTTTCCCCTAAGTTGGAAATATTCCCTAATGTAAATGTTGAATTCTTTGCAACCACTGAAAAAATATTCTTTGATCTGAAAGTGTGTAATATGGTTATATTTAGGAATCCTTCAACCTTATGCCAGTATTTAGCTATTACTTGAAAAAATTTCATCTGAAATGCATCATCTGCTTTTGGTCTTGATTTTCTTGTCATCATTCCATGCAATGCCTGCAGCCTTTTGCATTCTGTACTTTCACAGTTCCCTAGACTATCTCCATGCCTTGGAGGGTCTGTCAAGAGATTGTGTCAAGGTCATCTTCTGGACTGCATTTGACTTTAAAATATTATTATATCAAACAAATCTGAATGAAGAATTTGTTACCTTGCAATATTTAGTCAAAAGGCAGTTACAAATTTAAATTCAGCCAGTTGTGACAGGATATGAGATAAAGCTCAGCTTAAGTGAGTGATCGTATTTGCATGATGAAACACCAAGAAAGGATAGGCCTAATTATGAATTCTCTTTCATTCATAATTAATGAATAGCAGGTACTAAAATTTAATCTGCAGATCTCTGAAGTAAAGCTTTGGTAATCAGAAAGCTTTAGCAGTTTTTTTTCTCTTTTTCAGTTGTTCCTCTAAGTGCCTTGCCAGTGCTTTACCTAAGATGTACCTTTCCCATCATAAGACCTCTAATATTCCATTTTGAACAGTTATATGAAATAACAGTGTCAGTAGTGCCTTCTTTGACTTTGTCATCTAAACAGTAATCAAAAACAATTTTTAATGCAGACATTCATTTTTTGCCTTGTGAACTTTATTATTTCTCTGGCAAAAAACAAAAAGAAATAGAACTTCAAAATGTTGACATTCATTGACATGAAACACAAAAGTGCAT
This sequence comes from Pachycephala philippinensis, assembly GCA_013397055.1. Taxonomy (NCBI): domain Eukaryota; kingdom Metazoa; phylum Chordata; class Aves; order Passeriformes; genus Pachycephala; species Pachycephala philippinensis. The sequence goes on from VWZT01000008.1 coordinate 40,144, forward strand.
CACAGATATTTTATATAGGTAAATATCTGCAGACTTTATTATTTCTAGTATTGTTTCCATTTGTCAACACTTTGACTATTCTTTACAGAGTGAAACACAAGCAAAATAACCTCACAATTGCTTCCCTACTGTTCTTCCATGTATATCATTCTTTCCTCTGCAAAGCATACGGTGAACTTTGTATAAGTAACTGAGTTTGTAGCAAATATGCTTGCCACGCAAGTTCCTAAGTTTTACCTTATTTGATGAGAATACTTGCAAAACAAAACTTAAGCTTGACCTACCACTAACTTAAAAGATTTTAAAGTAGGAGAAATTGTAGCAAGCCTACTTTTTTATTTAATGCTTGTGACCTGGTAAGCAAAAAATAGTTTGCATGCCCTGTGGTTTTATAAAAATTGTCAGAACACTGTAGTTTTAAGAGTTCAAAGGCTTAACAGTCTGAAAACTGAAAAGGAAGTAGCAATTGCGTAATGCTAAGTGATATATTAGAAGCATATGAGAGGTTTTAAAGTGGCTTTGTGTAGAAAATAATGAGCTACAGAACTATATATTGCCAAAATGCTGAGGTTCTAATACTGGCTTTATAAAAAGTTCTTATTCTGAATCAGTAATGCACTCTGTCTTCTTTTAATATTTTTTGTTTTGTTTTTTTTTTAATATGGGACACTATAATTTCTATTAATATATTTCAGTAGCTCAACCAAGCCTGCATGCCTCTGCGAGGAACCATGTCTTCTCACTCAGAAAAAGTGACTGAAGGGGCTACTTTCTATGGATTTTGGAAATTCTTCAGAAACTCAGCTGTCTTGTAGAAATTATTAGGGGGTTTTTTTCCCCAGTTAAGAGAAATAATGAATGATTATTTGTTTCATATCTTTGGCTGATGTAAATTGTTTAAATGTCAAGGAGGTACGACAATTTTGAGCAAAAAATGCCAATGCATATAAATAAATTTGCTCACCTGTGTCCCAAGCTAACAGATTTTTGAAAATCTGAAAATAGCATTTCTTGGATATAGGTGATATTCATGAAGTTTATGAACTAATTTATATGCCTGGATTAAAACACCGTAGAAAATTCTGTGATGTTCTGAATACTGCCTTTTTATATTTTGGGGGGCTTGTTTTTTTTAAAAACCTGAGACCCCAAACCTAACATTTTCAATATCAAAACCATAATGGCATTATGTAATGTTAAAAGGCCCACGTCAACAGAGTGTTTAGTTCTTTTTTATGTTAAAGTTCCAGAAATATTTATCATAGATGTCAATTCCTCTGAGACAAAAAGTGAGCATATGAATGAATGTTTAATCAAACATGGCAGGCTAAATGGAGCTTAATTGTTTAATGGCCATTTCACATTTAAGTGATAAAACATTCCGTCTGATCACTGGCTTCAGTGGAGTTTTCTCAGGTCCTATTTTTCAAGGTTTTACAACTGATTTTATTGACCAGCTTTTAATTTTTCTTATTTCACCAATTATACTCCTACTGAGTAACAATGTATCAAGTACAATTCTACAGCTATTGAAACTAATTGGCAATCAATACACACAAGCAGAGCTGATTAGAATCTTCAACATGAGAATAACTAATGAACAGAATTCTATTTGAGAAAATCTAAATTTAGCAGGAATATTTCAAGTTTCAAAAAAAAGATACTTACTTTTTCACTCAAGCCAAGTCACCTTCATTATATAAGGGTGAATAAAATAAAGATTAGGTCCCTCATTGTGACAAGAGTTTAGTGCAAGATAGTGCAGGTACATGAACATGAGTTTCCCGCTTTTTCAGTGAACACATTAAGGACTTTAATGGTTTCTCATGCTTTTCAAAATCCTTTTTCTCATTTTCTTACTTCTATACCTTTTCACTAGTTGTTAATTTCTGCATTTACCTTTACCTTTTCTTTTCATTTCCAAACATGATGATTGGGAAAGTACTTGAGGGATATCCAGCTTCATTAAGACTTTGTTTAGCACATCACTATGATGCCAGCACAGCACTTGATTGTAAAGCACTTGCAAATTTAATCTGGTTAAACTTTGAGTTTTCGTATCTAAATGTAAGAAATACCCAAGTTTAACAGGATAAATATCGTTACTTCCAATCATATTTTATGTTTGTAGTGGAGCAATATTTCTGAAAACTGCAGATTGTGTTAGTGATGTGACACTGATTATGATTATGGTGATGGGTGAAAGCAAAGACAATCTAGGTAAATCTA
>VWZT01000008.1:59186-76918 GCA_013397055.1 Pachycephala philippinensis
AAAAAAGTGGCCAAAGCTTTTCATTTTCATTGGAACAGGACTTTCCACAAAGAACTGTGGAAAACATGTTATTTTGCTGCACTTTTGGTCCAGGGATTTTCAGTATCTGATGGAATCACTGTGAACCTAGAAATTTAGAGTGAAAAATCATTCATCTTGAGAACCTGATGTTTGTACTGCAGCATTTTTTAGTCTTTTTACTTCAGCCAATTGGAATGCATCCTCTGGGCTTATTTCATCCATATGTTCCAGGAGTGTTCTGTGATATGAACCAAAATATAAATGGAGACAACTGGAATATTTGTTTCAAGATCATGCTCCTGATCCAAAAAAACACTAAAGTAGATAAATCCATAAACCGTTGGTTCTGCTTGTCTGATTTCCTATTTCTTGCAAATATTTTCCAAATCACTGTTCTCCTTTGCATATCTGAAGCTTCTCCTTCTATAATTATTGATTACTTTATTTTGTGGAATATTTTGAAGTAAGCTTACATGAAATCTGATGAGTCATGTTTACAGGATCATAGAGGTATGTCTGGGGGAAAAAAGGCTAAATTTCATGGAATCGTAGAATAGTTTGAGTTGGAAAGGACTTTTTAAAGGTCATCTACAATGATCAGGGACATCTACAACTAGATCAGGCTGATCAGAACCTCATTCAACCTGACCTTGAATGTTTCCAGCCACTATCCATCACCTCACTGGGCAACTTGTCTCATTGTCTCACCGTCTCACCACACACATTGTAAAAACCTTCTTTGTTATACCTGATTTAAACTGACTCCTTTTCAGTGTAAAGCCTTTCCCCCTTGTCCTATCACCACATACTCTTGTAAAACGTGTGTCTCCTACTCTGTAGACCTCCTCTAGGTACTGAAATACTGCTACAAAGTCTCCCTGGAGCTTTCTCCTTACCAGGCTGAACAGTTCCAACTCTCTCAGTTTGTCTTTATAGGAGACGTGCTCCAGCCCTCTGATCATCCTAATGGCCTCCTCTGGATTTGCTCCAGCAGTATGATGTCCTTCTTGTGTTTGGAGCTCCACGGCTAGATGCAGTACTCCAGCTGAGGTCTCACCAGAGCAGAGCACAGCAGAGGGGCAGAACCTTCTCCCTCTACCTGCTGGCCACGCTGCTTTGGATGCAGCCCAGGGGGTGTTTTTTTTTCTGGACTGCAAGTGCACATTTTCTGGTCATGTCAAATATTTTGTCCACCAGCACCCTCGAGTCCTTCTTGGCAGGACATCTTGTAATCCCTTTATCCCACAGCCTGTGTTGATACCAGGAGTTGCCCTGACCCAGGTGCAGCACCAGCACTTGCTCTTGTTAAACCTCATGAGATTCCCATGGGCCCAGTTCTCAAGCTTGTCCAGGTCCCTTTGGATGGCATCCAGTCCTTCAGGTGTGGCAACTGCACCACTCAGCTTGGTGTCATCAGCAAATTTGCTGAGGGTGCACTTGATCCCTTTTGTCTGTGTCAATGATGAATTCTTTAAACACTACTGGTCCCAATATAGGTGCTGAGGGACACCCTTTGTCTCCAGTGTCCACTGAGATACTGAGTCATTGACCTCTGCACTCTCGATAAGATTGTCTAAACCAATTCAATCCGTTGAACGGTCCACCCATCAAATCCATCTCTTTCCAATTTAGAGAACAGGGGACCGTGTCAAAGGCTTTACAGAAGTCCAGATAAATGACATCTGGAACTCTTCCATGTAAATGACATCAGTAACTGTCCATGGATATAGTCAATCCATCATAGACCACTGGGTTGGTTGGGCAAGACTTGCCCTTGGTGGAGCCTCACTGACTATCTCTGATCATTTCTCTGTCCTCCCTGTGCCTTAGCACAGCTTCTAGGAGGGTCTGTTCCATGACCTTCCCAGGCACAGAGGGGAGGCTGACAGGGCGGTAGTTCCCAGCGTCCTCCTTTCTACCCTGTATAAAGATGGGTGCAATGTTTCCCTTTTTTCGATCCCCTGGGACTTCACCTGACTGCCATGACTTTTCAAGCATCATGGAGAACGGCTTAGAAACTACATCAGTGAATTCCCTCAGAACTCTTAAGATGGATTCCATCAGATCCCATGGACTTATGTATGTTGAGGTTTCTCAGGTACTCATGGACCTGATCTTTACTTACAGTGGGACTTTGCTCCCCTAGTTCTTGTCTTGCATTATATTGAGAGGTATGGGAAGATGGGTTGCCGTGGAAGACTAAGGCAAAACTTGTTTAGTATCCCTTTTGTTCTTGGAATAATGTTATTTTTGTTTTTAAAATACCTTACAGCAGATGGATTTAGGAGCAATAAGAAATGGTGATTTCTTTTAGCTTCTGTATCAGAATAAATGCCTGATTTTTACCTGAGTGTCAAGGAACAAGCAGCTTGGACAGTCACATATTATTTCTTTTTATAAGTGACAGGACATAAAATAGTGTTGCTGGTAGAAATTGAGCAGAACAAAATGAACCAAAAAGTAAAATCTGAAACTTAGCAATGGGTAAAAAAGTCACAGAATACATGGTGTTCAGTCAGTAGCATCCAAGAAATTCCATGTTTCTGGAGTCCCTGTGTCTCTGAACAGAGTAAAAGCAAAAATGTCATCATGAAAGTGTTGACAGATGGCTTTTATGAACTGTAGAGTAAGTTTGACACATAATGCTTTTGAAGAACACTGTATGGAATAAACTAGGCTGCAATATTTTTTAGATTAATTATTGTGACTGTGATCTTCCACTATGGTTATAAACATTCTTTATACAATTTGGGGTTATGTGTTTTCCTTTTGAACTTTCCCTTTGACAATAACACTTTATTCTTAGCATGCAATTTAGACAGCTTATGCTTAATGAAATGTGGCACACTTTTTCTGGCTCTGACATGTTTTGTATTGTGTGGTCTGTTTCTTATGTTTCAAGATGTCTGTAAAAATAAAAAATAAGAAAAAGAGCTTGTGAGGTTTTTTCCTTAAATGCATAATCTCATGCATTGCTGAAAATATAATTTTAAAAGATCAGTGTAATCTATCACCTCAGTTTCCTTTTCCATTAATTTAGACTAAAATATATTTTCAAACACTGATTGTTACATGATCCATACCCTTGTGCATAATATCCTTAGAAAGTAAATTAAAAGTAGAGATGCTTTGGACATTTTGTGTCTCTTTAAGCTATTGTTATCCGTTCATCACAATTTATGCAGTACGGAATAGAAGACCAACATCTTAAAAGAAAATCTAGTCATATATCAGAGGTTGTGGGAGTAGTTTTCCTTTCTTGCTTCTAATATGTATACTCTGCTAGCACTGAAACATGACAGGATAGTGGCCACTTGAAATTTCATAAGTACAAACAGAAAAACTTCAAATTAAAAACCTTAACATTTTGCAATATCAAACCCCAAATTGCTCAGCTTTATTCTGTATTGAATCTGTGATTTTATAAAATTTATCATGGAATATAAGTTCAAGAGAGATGGAAATAATTGCTGTTAGAGATACAAATTACTATTGGATGGATATTATTCCTTGTTTGCCTGCTTAACTTCAGTATTTCACCTTTTTCCGAGAGCCATCTTTATGCTATGGGGATATAACCTCTTTGGTGTGTACGTGTTTCATTTTAGTATGCATCTTCACATTGTTTAGTGAAACGAATAAATGACAGGGCTCTATTTTTTACATACTGATATATGTGGTTTATACTTTGTATGTTTTTAATTTAATAGGGCAGTACTTTCCATTAAAAGATGTCTCTCATTACAAGGAATGTTGTTATGGAAATGTGTGCATTAAGCTTGATTCTCACTCAATTTAAAAGAAATACTTTGGAAAAAAATGCATCAAAGCACAGGAAAATGGTTAGTAGGCATTCTGTTTTTTAAACAGATGAGCAAATTCATGTGATGACTGGGGCCTCTGGGTCAAATAAAGCAACCAAATAATCTTAAATGGCATGGCAGAATTTGTGTAAATGACCCGACTGATCTATATGTGCAGCTTTCTGACTTTTCTTTAATAACCACTTGTCCTTTCCCCGCTACTGAAGCAACGATGTGCTTTTTAAAATTATTTTTTCCTAAAGTTGACCCTTTACATGGAGAAATCGTTTCATTCTTCCTCTGTAAAATGCATAGCTTACCAAGTGATATTCTTTCTGTCCAATTCAAGCCCTATATACATCTTCTATTGCCAAAACCTTGCTTACACTAGTTTCAGCTTTAGGAATGAAGTTTGACGTCTCAGTCTGGTTCCTGGTGAATAGCTCCTCCTGTAAGAAAACTTCTTAGCAGATACTACTGATTTTCAGATGTGTAGAAAAACTTTTGTAATGGTAAAACAAGCTGAAAGGAAAAAATACAGAACTATTCACTCATTCTTCAAAGTTCCATCTTCTAAGAAAAATGCAGTAAGTTTCTCATAAGTTTAATGTGATTTTCTGCTAATGTTTCAATTACCCTGTCAAGTTACATTTCTATTATAAGAAAATTATTATTAATTATATTACAAATTTAGCACTCTCCTAATTTCAATATGCATACAGAAAGCAAGAAAAACCACAATTATTACTTTCTCTAAAATCCCTGGGAGAAAAGATCTGAATTTCTCATCATTCTACTTTTCTTACTTCGAATATTTCCACATCTGTATCTGGAGCAAATCATCACTTCCAGGCTTAGTTCCTGATTTTACAACTAATTCAAATAATCAGCACCCTGGACCCATGAGGAAATAATTGCACTCCAATTGAGGTTTCTAAGGGAACACAAGTAAAACAATACAGAACTCATACCTATGTGGATAATGTTGTTAGGCCCTCTAGTCTAAACCTCTTTTAAAAGATGAATCTTCTTTGCTTTTTATATCTCCTGAAAATGTGGGGGGGGTTGTTTATTTGTTTTGGNATTCTGTATTGAATCTGTGATTTTATAAAATTTATCATGGAATATAAGTTCAAGAGAGATGGAAATAATTGCTGTTAGAGATACAAATTACTATTGGATGGATATTATTCCTTGTTTGCCTGCTTAACTTCAGTATTTCACCTTTTTCCGAGAGCCATCTTTATGCTATGGGGATATAACCTCTTTGGTGTGTACGTGTTTCATTTTAGTATGCATCTTCACATTGTTTAGTGAAACGAATAAATGACAGGGCTCTATTTTTTACATACTGATATATGTGGTTTATACTTTGTATGTTTTTAATTTAATAGGGCAGTACTTTCCATTAAAAGATGTCTCTCATTACAAGGAATGTTGTTATGGAAATGTGTGCATTAAGCTTGATTCTCACTCAATTTAAAAGAAATACTTTGGAAAAAAATGCATCAAAGCACAGGAAAATGGTTAGTAGGCATTCTGTTTTTTAAACAGATGAGCAAATTCATGTGATGACTGGGGCCTCTGGGTCAAATAAAGCAACCAAATAATCTTAAATGGCATGGCAGAATTTGTGTAAATGACCCGACTGATCTATATGTGCAGCTTTCTGACTTTTCTTTAATAACCACTTGTCCTTTCCCCGCTACTGAAGCAACGATGTGCTTTTTAAAATTATTTTTTCCTAAAGTTGACCCTTTACATGGAGAAATCGTTTCATTCTTCCTCTGTAAAATGCATAGCTTACCAAGTGATATTCTTTCTGTCCAATTCAAGCCCTATATACATCTTCTATTGCCAAAACCTTGCTTACACTAGTTTCAGCTTTAGGAATGAAGTTTGACGTCTCAGTCTGGTTCCTGGTGAATAGCTCCTCCTGTAAGAAAACTTCTTAGCAGATACTACTGATTTTCAGATGTGTAGAAAAACTTTTGTAATGGTAAAACAAGCTGAAAGGAAAAAATACAGAACTATTCACTCATTCTTCAAAGTTCCATCTTCTAAGAAAAATGCAGTAAGTTTCTCATAAGTTTAATGTGATTTTCTGCTAATGTTTCAATTACCCTGTCAAGTTACATTTCTATTATAAGAAAATTATTATTAATTATATTACAAATTTAGCACTCTCCTAATTTCAATATGCATACAGAAAGCAAGAAAAACCACAATTATTACTTTCTCTAAAATCCCTGGGAGAAAAGATCTGAATTTCTCATCATTCTACTTTTCTTACTTCGAATATTTCCACATCTGTATCTGGAGCAAATCATCACTTCCAGGCTTAGTTCCTGATTTTACAACTAATTCAAATAATCAGCACCCTGGACCCATGAGGAAATAATTGCACTCCAATTGAGGTTTCTAAGGGAACACAAGTAAAACAATACAGAACTCATACCTATGTGGATAATGTTGTTAGGCCCTCTAGTCTAAACCTCTTTTAAAAGATGAATCTTCTTTGCTTTTTATATCTCCTGAAAATGTGGGGGGGGTTGTTTATTTGTTTTGGCTCTTTTTATTTACATTTATTTTATTTCAGGATTTTAATTATTTGAAATTTTATGGCTACAAGGAAATGTTTTGTTTCTTAATATAAATTTTCTCATGCTGCTCTCAAATAATGGCATATTGCTTATGGCAGTAAGTAGTAGATTTAATTTTTCTTTGTTTTATTTTTTTTAATCAAGAAGTAAATATTAAATTTAGATTAATAAATCTAAAATGAACAGTAAAGTAGTCTTCTGGAGGCAAAGGGGTATAAATTCTCAAGTATGATGTGGATTTAGTGGTGGTTTAAAAAATAAACTATTTACTCAGCAGTTCATAAGGGTATTCATGAAACAAACCTAAGGTGTTGCTGTTGAATACAGTAATTTTAAGAGTTAAATACATCTTAAAACCCTATTATTTTCATTCCTGGTTAAATATCTGTTCCTGGGTCAGGACATATGTTATTAGATCCTGCAGAATTACAAATATTGTAGGTTACATAATTTCTGACCCCGTGGGAGCGAGACATCAATCTCTGGGTTACTGACATTTTAAACTTGGTGGCAGTTTTTAGACTTTTCTCTGTTTTGCCAAACTCAGTCATTATTGTTCGAGCCAGTTGGACAAAAAAAGCAGGTCTGTCTGGCTGTTCTGGCAGGCATTTCTTCCCCAGCTGGTCTGTCTATAGTTGGTTTCTGCTAGATCTCCAAGTAATTAGCAATTTGGCCTTGGTAAAAGGCTTTTAAATGAGAGGAGGTGTTCTAACCAGTCAGTAAATCTCTGGTCCTTTCCCACTGTTGGGCGCAATAAATATTGTATGGTAGATGCCACATACTTGTTCCCTGACTGCTTAATGTTCTGCTTTTATCTCCTCTAATTCCTATGGGAGTTTTTTAAGAGAGCTGACCAACATCCTGACAGAAGTTAATGGCAGAAATTGCCCACTAGAGATTTGGATAGATTTTGTCTTTAAAGAAAGAATATTAATTAATTAATTAATTAATAAGGAAAACATCAAATGCCAAACAAAACAAAACAACCAAAAACCCTCCACAGCAAAACCATCATTTCTCCCCACACCTCCATGTCAACAACTCTCAGAAAAATTTTCTTTTTTTCCTTTTCATAGATTTTGAGTAGATGCACAAAGGAAATTTAATATGCATAGCTGTTCATGTAATCCCCACTTTGAGTGAAAAGCTTAGCTTTCCTATCCAAATAGTGAATAGAGCAAACAAAACAGTATCTATGACACTTGAAGACCATGATAATTCATCTCCCTCACACTGTGTGGATATATTTTCAGTAGAGAAGCAGATTCTATAGCCTGTGAATGGTTCTTTCCTAAAGCCACCTTTACGAGAATGGTTAAAAACACTTTATGAATGCTCAGGCATCTATGGACTGTAATGTGAACATTTTTTTAGCGTGAGGATAAAAGGCAAGGTTTGTTCAGAGAGTTCATAGCTTTTATCTGACTGCATTTCACACTGATGGAAAACCAGCATGCTATAAGCATGCTAAGCTCATCTTCAGGGGAAAATTGTGCTCAAAAAATAGTATTTGCAAAAGTAAATTTGGTATGAGCAAGTCAGTGGAAATCTGGAGGAGGTTATATATTTAAAGGAATTCAGGTGAACAGAATTTTTTTTTTCATCCACAGCAGAAATTCACAACTATAAAATTTGTAATTTTTCGTTTTTATTACATTTAAATTTCATTTTATAGCATGTGATTTACATCTAACATGAACATAGTAGCACACAGGTGAAAATATCTACTAAGGACATAGAAATGAGTCTTTAAAAAAGGTGACAATTGCATTGGGATGGGGGTTTTTCACGTCCTGAGGTCTAAGTCAGTCTGAATTTCAGTGCAGTGTAGTGACACAATGGACCATATTTTTTCCATTAGATATATAATGCCAGAAAACCTTTTGACGTCAATGACAGTTTTGTATAAGACTATGAAGGGAGAATTTGTCCTGCTGTGGTTTTCTATATTATCGTGTATTTTCCAACAATAATAAAGGGCAGCCTCTGTTTGTCTTTCAAAGTACAACTTTGCCACCCGGATTTCAGAGGCTTTGGCTGTGTTGTTACCCTGTGGAACAACTGAGTTGGGATAGAGAAGGAAAGATTCACATGTGCACAATAGAGTTAAAATTTTCTTATGGAAAAATTGCCATTCACATGCTGGGGGTGGGGTGAGGAGGAGGGATGGGGTATGCCGATCCAATAGTTAAGAATCTTTTTCATACAACCATATGACACCACATCACAAGCGGTGTCATACATCCCTACATCAAAAGTCTTTGAGAAATTATTCTATACATTGATACATACCACTTGAAGTGAAAGGAAGATGGCAAATATATTGACCTTACATTGACCAACACAAAAGTTACTTTACAGAGACCGTGGCCTTCAGATCCATTAAAACTTATTAGTTTGAGTGTAAAGTCATTGTTTTAAAAATTCCAGCTTTACAATCAGTGAAAATAAACTGTAAAGCATGTGTACTGTATATAATTACCTCTTCTGGTCTCACTTCATACACAAGAGTTTGGAAGGCATTCAAATTCATGGTTGTGTTTAATTAAAGTGTTATAATTAGCCTACTAATATAGTCATTCACTCATCATGTAACTGAATTCCAAGATGCTTTACACGCACATTTATAATCAATTATGTTGTATGTTTTCGTAGATCTTATATCTTTTTAAAAATGGATATTAAAAAATGTTTATTTTTATCATGTACGTTCTCCTCTTACGATCTGTGTACAGATCAGTATGTTGGACTAACTTAAGCCTTTAGAAGACAGTATGAGTTCAGAAGAGAAATTTCTTTTCTTCTTACAAAGATAAAATTAGAAGTCTACACCATATTTTGATCAGTGGATTGGGGTACAAGAGAATAAAAAAACCCCTATATAATTAAACCTATTATGACAGTATATGTACTTGAGCTAAGAAAAATTACAGAGTATTTATCACATTTTCAAATAAAATTGCAGATGTTAGAAAGCTGAAGATGTATTTGTTTTGTTTGTGGAGTACAAGACGTTTAAGCCATGAAGTCATGGAAGACTACCCTTTTTTCTTTCTCCTGTGATGGTTGCTTCCACACTTATGTCTTCTTATTCCTTTCATTTAGAACTGTATACGTCTTTAGAACCACATATATCGTTGTTTTCTTCACCAGTGAGTAGGAGATGACTAGAAGTGGGAGTGTTCATATAGTCACGAGTTTTGGCCGTGTTTGGAATATGAAGTTATGTTTGAAAAACTTCCTCATTCTTTTGTTGGTTTGTTCTTTCTTTGGTGTTTTGGGTTGGTTTTTTTGTGGTTTGTTGTTTTGTTGTTTTGGGGTTTTTTTACTGAGTCCAGCAAATTCATGATTGTACTTAAATTTAAATATTTATGTATTATCCTGAGTACAAAGGAACTTACTTGCCTGTGTGATTCTGAAAAACTTGCAGTAACAAAAGGAGGGCAGGCTTATGACTTACTAAAATAAAAGGTTAAAGTTCCTGTTGACTTTTATTACAGTTTCTTTCATATTTGAATATTTAAAGATTATGTAAATATCATTTGCATTCTTCAAATGCAAATGTGATTTAATTTCTATTCAGAGCGGAATCTTTTCTCATACCTGCTTTTTTTTGGGTACCTACAGGTTTTGGATTAGGTTTAGCAGTACAACCCAGTCAAATGTTAGGATTGTGGATGTCTGATCCACAGCTCTTTGTGAATACGTACTGTGTCATACAATATCTTCAGTGCATGGAGTTTGTTCTTATTAGAACTCAGAGTGAAAAAATGGCTGATGAGCTTGACATACAGAAAAGTTATGTGAATGATGAACATAAACAGGGAACACTTGCATATTGTTACTTGTAAAATAAGTAGAAAAAAACCTATCAAAATTAACAGGCATCAGTTTTTAAATCAAAGTACTTTTTCTATGGTACAAGTAACTGAGTCATGGAACTGAATAGCACAAGATTTCCTGCAGGTCAGAAATACAAATAAATTCAAATAGTGAGTAGGTAAGCCATGGAATAAAACTCCCATGTGATGCCTATTAATCCAAATATCTCTAAATAACCATTATCTCAGAAAGGTTTAGAGTTCAGATTGTCAGAAATTAAACCTGTGACAGTATTCATGGCATCCTTTCTTGTTCATAGAGCCTTTTCTTAAACATATACTCTTGGCACCATTTTCAAATTAGATTGCTTTTTGATCTGTCACGTTGCTAGACATGTATGACCTGCAGAGGGTTGCCCTTAAGCCTGGAGCATTGGTTAAGTAAGCAACCATCACATGTGCTTAATTTTTAATCCCATTGGAAACATTCAGAAAGCAATGATATATTTAAGGGTGTTTTCAAGCAACACAATGATGAAAAGGAGACTGTGTTATGAGAATAGAATCCTAAAGAACATATCTAGTTCATCCACTAAATTATCATAAAATCATTGGTGAGATTCTCTGAGCTTTGAGACAGATAGTGGAGAAACTACTCCAGAAAGCACGTTGGGTTTTTATCTTATTGAAGCCCATACTTAATTAACATGCACATCCTTCCCTGTTTGTGCCCTTGTTTGCTCTGTGTAAACAACTTGAAATAGCTGGTTTCCCCTTGTGTTCAAACAAGCAAAAACCTTTGATACTATGAAGAAAATTAGTAACAGGTGAAAGACCATGTTTAACAATGCTGGGACAAAACAGCCATTTGCTTTCAAGTATTTGTCCTCTAATCTTCTTTAATTCCTAACAGATAATAACTGTTGTCTGTCAGCAGAACTCACATATATCAATTTCTCTGAAGCCCTGTGTAATAAGAATACACATGAAAAAAACACTTCAGTAATTTTCATCATATACACTAAAGAAGTGTGAGGGAACATATGAAATCAATGAGATTTACATAGGCATATTTGGCTTCTTTTTCATATTTATTTAAACTGCACAAGAAAAATCGCATTGGATTATCTCACTCTAAGGATAAACTATTGTCAGAATACATATGTGCTGTGATCAAATGCAGTTAAGGTGTTTGTGGTGTAGAAAGAGATTGTAACTTACAATTCTCTTTATAGATTTCAATTTTGGATTGTTCAATTTGTGTCTTTCTATGTGCTTTGTCACCATTGCCTGTGCTTTTTTGATGTTTGTTTTCCCATACACAAAGAAGATGAAAGGTTTGGGGGTGTTTTGAGGTATTCTAAATAAGTTCCTATCTATTCCAAAAAGTTATCTAAAAGGCAAATATTCTTTTCAGGTTTAAATTTCCCTTAAGAGCCACATTTGCCTTCTTTTGTATTTTCAATATAGAAAATATTCACTCAATTTTCCCCCAAATGAATACATTTATTTTCCTACTGTTAAAATGAAAGAGACCTGATAAAACAGATTAGATCATTCATACCCAATTTAAGTTGGAAATCTCAGTCATTGTGACACCATTAAGTTTGTTTTCAGAGACAGAGGTTTCTACTGAAGATTGTTAGCAAGAGCTTAGCAGTTGTTCCTAGCTGCTGAGCTCTGCCAAAAAAAGGAAGTCAAATCACATCATCATACATTCTAGAAGGACTTTTAAAGACAAGTGTTTCAATGTAATTCATTAGACTGAGAAGTGACACAGAAACTCAACAGAAAATCAGCTTTAAGATGGCTTACATCATACCATTTCATAGATCTTGGTTGGTAAAAATTAAGAAAGGGGAAGGAGAGCTGCTTAAAAGAAAAAAAAAGTCAAAAGAGGGGGAAAAAAAAGCACTTGCTTGTCAACTTCCTTTGAATAACGCTAAAGGAAACAATTAATTGCAAAATGCCTGCTTTGTGTATAGTCTTCTGGAGAGTTTGTGAACTCCTTGATGAAGACTCTGATACCCAACTACCACTTCAACTGGACTACAGAACTGAAGCTTCTGGTATATACCAGAACTTGATGTACAGTGATTTAGCCACAGTTCAGTAAGTGGCTGTGAGTGGCGCTGTGGCTTTTACAAATTTAACATACTTTGCAAAAATATGAGAATACTGGTTTCAGGTGTGAAATTCTACTGTATAGAAGTTTTCCACATACACTTTGTTCTTACAAGTATACAGTCCCACCCCGCAAAACCCCCCAAACAAACAAACAAACAAACAAAACCCTCCAAAAATCCACTAAATCAACCAACCAAAAAAACCCCAACCAAACAACAACAACAAAACATCAATTGTTTTTTTCCTATTATTTACATGAAAAATATTTAAACCATTACTGAATTTTAGTAAAAGTGTGTATGGTCAAAACTGACAGAAAAAAGACTGCTGGTTAGAGCATCAGTCTGATGGAAAAAATAATTGTTTCTCCATCAGTAAACAAAGATACTTTCTAAGTAGAAATTAAGTGCTATTCTGTGTATGATAGCATGTGAGACAAGCATATGTCATGGTCTAAAAATGAGATGGCATATTGCTTTAGTATGTAATATAAAAGAACTCCATTTTGGCATGTGGAATGTTCAACTTTTCCTTACCAATGGACTTCTGTAAAATATTTCATAAGCTTTAACTTAAACGTGTTTATTTATACAACACGTGCTATTTTCCAAAAATGTTCTCTAAATTAAAAATGTACTGCAAATGCACCTGGGATAAGAAACCGACTGTCCAGGTGTTGTGAAGAGGAATCAACTTTTATGGAGAGAAAGGAACTTGTCTACTCGCTTATTTAATTTCAAAATACAGTTCAGCATTCTGACTGACAGACTCTGAGACCTAAAAATGAGGACTCTCAGCAAGGAAGCTGCTGTTTTTTTCTCCTTGTCTTTGCATCTCTCTCCAATGGGCACACTGCATGCCATACCAGAAACATGAGCAGACTTGGGTTTTAGCTTTGGGATTTTTTAGCTTTTTGATGCAAGCTCATTTGGGGTAAATGTTTTATTTCCTGCTTTGCAATAGTATAAAAGCAATTGAAGTCTTTCAAAAACAGGAGAAAAAAGAAATAAAGACTTCCTGTGTTAACTAAGATATTAAATTAAAAATTAAATAGTTTGCTGTATGACACTTAGAACAGAAAATATTTTTGTTGTCATCTTCACATGCAAAACCAACTTAAAAATCATTAGAGCTCTTTATCCTTTCACTTACCCTCTTTTCTGTCCCTTCCTACCATCTCTCTTTCCCTCATCTCTCTCTCTCTCTCCCTTTTCCTTCAGCTCCCCTTTTTGTTCCTGGAACATTCTGTTTCTCTTATGAGCTAACAAGTTTGCTGTGGCCCTGTGTCTCATTCCCTTCCAGGCTTGCAGCTGTTTTGGCAACAGAAGAAAAAATCCCCATAACAAATCAAATAAAAGCCCATTCTGTGAAGAGGAATTGAAAACAGCAGGCCTCAAAGAGGACTGCACATGAGATGCCTTGTTCTGGCTTTCAACACGACTCAAATCAGAAACACATTACCATAATCTGAAACAGCCCACTGCTAACACAAGACAGATGGTGGGTAATAACCCATGCATCATTAATAAATAAATTCCAGCATTAAAGGCTTTACAAAGTATGACAACATTATCTGGGCAAAATTACTGCCCCTTTTCCACCCCCAGCATTATTTCACTCTCTTGTGGGTCTCTTTCACTCCCTCTCTTTCCCTTTTAAAGTGATTGTTCTTTTGAAGGAAATTAAACATGGTGCAAGTTTTAATCACATGAAAGCTATCTTAGTGTGTAAGTCTGAAACTCCATAAGGGAAAAATAAAATAGCTGCCAAAGTGTAATTGCTCCCATGTACTTCTATTGGATCAGCAAATGATGATTTATTGCATTGCACTCCACTAGCTGTCTTTGCCCTCTCTCATATTCTACTATTCTTTTATTTGACTACAAATTTCAGGCAAGAATTTTGCATTGTGTTTTCTACTAAATTGTAGGATATATACATAATTTCTCAGCTTTCCTTCTACAAACTGTGCCATCTGTCTTCTCCATTTTCTTTCTCATTTATTTCAGAGATAATTTTTGGGTAAAATATATAACTTTAAGAAATGTTGGAGAGTATTTATACTATAATAAAACTGACATACCACAACAATTTTTTGCCTGACCAACAGGAGTATCACTTGCAAAGATGAAGAGAGAGCAGATGGGATGAAATTTTTACAGTTTGTTTCACTGTTATAAGTACAGAGCTTGAATCCCAGGTGAATTTTCAAATCTGTGTTTCCAGAGATCATAGTGTTGCACTTAGCACAGGGCTGCAAGTCTGTCATAAAGACCAAAGTGGACCTGAAAGTCCATTTGTGTCTGTGAGGTGAGTTAATCTTTACTGGACACCAGATGCCCACCAAACCATTCTTATCACTTCACCTCTTCAAAAGGACAGTGGGAGAAAACACAATTAAAAATCATGGGTTGAGATAAGGAAAGAAGATTACTCACAATTACACAGAATCACAGAATATTCTGAGTTGGAAGGGACTAACAAGAATCACCAAGACCAAGTCATAAGCGAATTGCCCATGTGGTGATTGAAGCAGCAACCTTGGTGTTGTTAGTGTCATGCTCTAAACAACTGAGCTAATCTCAGGGTCATGGGCAAAACAGATTTGACTTGAGGAAATTAATTTAATTTATCACAAATTTACTGTAGTAAAACAGGAAGGTGAGAAATACAAATAAAAGTAAAAACATCTTTCCCCTACCCCTCCCTTCCTCACAGGCTCGATTTCACTCCTAACTCCTCTACCCTACACCCCCTACTCGACTAGCCCAGAGGAATGGGAAATTAGGGAATGCAGTTGAAGTCAGTTCATCACCCTTCATCTCTGTCTCTTTTTCCTTCTCATTTTCTTTCCTTGCTCCAGTCCTGAGCCCCTCCCATGGGAGAAAGCTTTTCATGAACTTTTCCTGTGTGGGTCCTTTCTGGGAACAACAATTCTTCAGGAACTGCTTCAGCATGGATTCTTTCCACAGGGTGCAATCCTTCAGGAACAGACTGCTTCCATATGGGCCCCCCATGAGATCATTGATCCTGACAGCAAGCCTGAATCAACAGGTGCTCCTCTCCATGATCTGCAGCTCTGGTCAGGCACCTGTCCCTCTGTGGGCTCCCCCAGGCTGCAGCTTTCTTCAGGACATGGCTTGCATGGACCTCCACATGCTGCAGGAGAATTTCTACAGTGGTGCCTAGAGCATCTCCTTCCCCTCCTTTTCCACTGACCTCGGTGTCTAGAGGGCCATTTCTCTGACACATTCTCACTGTCTTTTCCCAACTGCTGTTCCACAGCTGATTTTTTATACTTTCTTAAATACATTATCACAGAGTGACTACAAATGTCACTGAGGGGTTCAGTTTTGGCCAACAGTGGGACAGCCTTGGAGCTGGCTGGCAGTGGCTCTGTGTAGCCTGGGGGCAGCTGCTGGTGTCTTCTCACAGAAGCATCTCTCGCAGTCCCTTCCTGTCACCAAAACCAGAAAGCAAATTCAATAAAGGATCAAAACTATCATGACTCTCTGTGAGCAGAATATATTTTT
Organism: Pachycephala philippinensis; assembly: GCA_013397055.1. Classification (NCBI taxonomy): domain Eukaryota; kingdom Metazoa; phylum Chordata; class Aves; order Passeriformes; genus Pachycephala; species Pachycephala philippinensis. The sequence goes on from VWZT01000008.1 coordinate 75,095, forward strand.
CTCTAAACATTATCCTGATTTCTGGATTTTTCTGCTGCTTGCTTTGATGACTCACTAACAAAAATGTGCCTGTGAACTGAGCTGAAGCAACGAATAGAGCACCATGGTTGGGAGTAATGGGTTGGCTAAGAGTCTACTGAAGCAATTTCCAGTATGAATATTTACATTTGGAATCTCATAAGTAATTTAGATGCTCTCTATATATTTACTATATTTTTTAATTCCTGATGTAAATTGTCCTTTTACAATCAGTACAACCAAATGTTATTTCCCCTAGTAGTAATGCTTGGAATTCTTCCTGGTTTATATATTTGTTTACTATTCTTTCACAAGACAAATTAGATAGATGCAAATTTTTCTATATAATGAAATATTCCAAATGATTTTTTTCCCCAGTTAATGGATGGAATTGTATGCCTTTCTTCCAAAAGGGCTTTTAGTGGGTGCAAAAACATTTCTGCTTTGCAGGTATGTTGCAGCTATAGGATGGTGTCTTTGGTCATAACTGTTCTTGTGACCCTAGTTCCTACAAGGAGCACAGCATGGGTAGCTCCGAAATACTTACAGGAAACTTATCTTCTGCACAACACAATGTTATGCTTACTAATTTTCATGGGATTTAATGAACGTTACAATGTGGAACTGTAGTTTACTAGACAATCTCATCCAGAGCATACATTTCTAAGGTCAGTAATGGAATGATATTTATTCCCAGGTTCCTTTTTGTTTTTTGTATAAAAGTTGCTTTAACAGTTAGACACAGTTATGTGAGAAATCTTCCTTACACAGGAGTAATAAATAGAGTCCAGAAATCAGCAAAAACAAGCCCCAAATTCTAAGGGCTCTGGTGAAGGGGTCTCAGTGAAATATGTATTACACATTTCAATTACATCTTGGCTCAGTTTCTGGGTTTGTTCACTTTTAGGGCTGCTGTTGTATTAAAGCAACCTGCAAAACCAGAGCTTTTCCTCTATCTTTAACTTACTTAAAGCAATAGGAGGAATGATTGAATATAGTAATGGTATGATATATTGAATGTATATGCATACTATAATGTACCATATTAAAAAATTAAAAAGTAAAAGTAGTCTCATACTCTTTTTAAAAGCTACTAGGAGAGGAAGGAAGGAAGGAAGGAAGGAAGGAAGGAAGGAAGGAAGGAAGGAAGGAAGGAAGAANAATGTACCATATTAAAAAATTAAAAATAAAAAGTAGTCTCATACTCTTTTTAAAAGCTACTAGGAGAGGAAGGAAGGAAGGAAGGAAGGAAGGAGGCTAGTTAAGAGGTTTCCTGTGGTTAAAATATTGGAAGGGAAAAGACCAGAAGAAGGGAGACAGTATATGCAGATTATATCAGTACATTTAACTCCATAACTTTTGAGTGGTATTTTGCATGGGAACTGAATCAAATTCGGTTTCAGTTTTAATCACTAGTAATACAAAGACAACTAACCAACAGAAAAAACCCCAAAAATTTTTCTAGAGAAAATTTTGGGTAGACTTTTAAAGGGCTTTTTTCCAGATACTTGACTCTGTATTGGATTTGTATAGTCAAGATCTGGTAGCAGGAGGGGCTATAGGGGTGGCTTCTGTGAGAAGCTGCTGGAAGCTTCCTCCACGTGTGGCAGAGCAAATCCCTGGCACTCTCATACACAGATGTGCCACTGGTCAAGGCTGGGCCAATTAGAAATTATGGTAATGCCTCTGTGATAACATATTTAAGAAGAAGGAAAAAGAAGTTATTTCACAGTTGTAATTAAGGCCAGAGAAGAGAAGAGTGGGAACATGTGAGAAGAACAACCTTGCAGACACCAAGGTCAGTGG
>VWZT01000008.1:76929-94615 GCA_013397055.1 Pachycephala philippinensis
CAGCAGTCTGGGGAACACTGTTGCCCATGGGATGGACTCATGCTGGAGAAGTCCATAGAGAACTGTGTCCCATGGGAAGGCCCCTACACTGGAGCAGGGGATGGGCTCCTCTCCCTGGGCAATGGGAGAAACAACAGTGTGATGAACTGATCATAACCCCCATTCCCTGTCTCCCTGTTCTGTTGGGGTGGAGGAGGTAGAGCTGGGAGGGAGGAAGGGAGGGGAGGTGGTAGGCAGGTGTTTTGAAGATCTATTTTTACTTCTCTTATCTTGCTCTGATTTTGTTAGTAACAAATTCAATTAGTATCTTTAATTGTAGTTTTGCCCATGCCAGTATTTGGTGACTGATCTCATCTGGTCCTTATCTCAACTCATGAATCCTTCATTACATTTTCTCTCCCCTATACAGCTGCAGAGGGGAGTGATAGAGAGGCTTTGGTGGAGGCCTGGCACCCAGCCAGGGTCAACCTACTACAGACTCTCAGGAAATTCAGAAAACAGGACAACATTCTTTCCCAAAAATATTTATGCCTCCTTGAAAAATAGGTCACTCTCCAGACCAAACCAAAACATAATGGTTCAAAACTTGAAACTCTTCAGCTCTGTGATATTTGTATCATTACAGTAAGTAACAGAGATACTACTTAAAATATTACTTTCAAAGAACTGACTGAAAAAATATTCATATTTATCTGAGTAAACATTCTATAAATTTATTTAAGAGAATTACATCACCCTGTTTGAATGACAGAAAAGATATTTAGAACAGTTTTCAATATCTATTAAGATATAAATGTTTTAAATGTAACGCTGCAAAGACCTTAAAATAGAATAAAACAATTTTTGATGTCAGCAGGCATTGTATATAGTAAAAATTTCTGCTAGAACTTCATGAGAGCTCCAAGAGTCCCTGAGGATCTGGCCACCTACTGTGAGAAAGTACATTAAGTGCTCTCTTATCTCACAATATAGAATTTCATTACAAGAATATTTTTAGCCATAAAATCACCTGACAGCTGTGCTGCCATTCAGTGGCACCTTGACAGGCTGGACAGTTGGACAGAGAGAAACGTCTCTGATGAGCTTCAGCAAGGGCAGGTGTTGGGTCCTGCAGCTGGGGAGGAGCAGCCCCAAGTGCCAGCACAGGCTGGGGCTGACCTCCCACAGAGCAGCCCTGTGGAGAAGGACCTGGGGCTCTTGGTGGATCACAAGCTGTCCATGAGCTGGCAGTGCCCTTGTGGCCAGGAGGGCCAATGTCATCCTGGGATGCATTGGGAAGAGTGTGGCCAGCAGCTCGAGGGAGGGGATCCTCCCCCTCTACTCAGTCCTAGTGAGGCCACACCTGGAGTGCTGTGTCCAGTTCTGGGCTCCTCAGCACAAGAGAGACAAGGAAATACTGGAGAGGGTCCAGTGGAGGATGATCAGGGGTCTGGAGCATCTCTCTTTGAGGAGAGAATGTGGGAGCTGGGTCTGTTTAGTCTGGAGAAGACTAAGAGGGGATCTCATCAATACATAGAAATATCTCAAAAGCAGATGTCAGGAGGATGGTGCCAGACTCTTTTCAGTGATGCCCAGTGACAGGACAAGGAGCAATGGCCATAAACTAAAACACAAGGAGTTCCACCTCAGCATGGGGAAGAATTTGTTTACACTGAGAGCATCAGAGCACTGGAACAGGCTGCCAAGGAAGGCACTTGTGGACTCTTCCTCTCTGAAGACATTCAAAACCCACCTGGACACATTCCTGTGTAACCTGACCAAGGTGACCCTGCCTTGGCAGGGGGGGTTGGACTGGATGACCTCCAGAGGTCCCTTCCAACCTTAATGATTCTGGGATTCTGTGATTTTTGGTAGTAGCTGGGTAATGGCAACCAGGATTGTCAACCTATATCGTAAATTTCCAGACATGACAAGAAAATTATTACTTTCATAAATGTGGATGTAAACATTGGAAATTAAATGGATTCGTCTATTAATGTTTTGTCTACATTTATGCTCATGTAAAGCCATTTTAGGTCTCTCTGAGGCAGTAATCAGCATAAAATAATCTACCTAAGCAATAATATAATGCAGTGGAAAAGTGATTATAAAGTAAATCAAGATTTGCCTAAAAGCAGTCATTTTTATGGAAAAGGTTCTTTTCTTAGATATTTTTGTGCTAAATGCCAACATCTTAAGTGTAACTAAGTTCAACTTAGATCAAACTTGTGTTGAGATCCTTCAATGGATTATATTGTCAGACTGTATTGGGCCAGCTGAGGATCCTTCACATCAGTTTGTTCCTCTTCAAGTTTCACTTTTTTTTCCTGAGTGATGCAGAGGGTTCATGTGGCCTCCTCCTCTGGGGAGAGATTAAGCGAGAGTGTGATAGATCTATCTGTGCCTAATTGTAATGAGCATCTTCTGCCATTATGCAAGAATATCTAACATTGTTCATAAGAAATAGTGCAATAAATCTGTTCTTATGCATTATAAACAGCTTTCTGAGATGCAAGCTATGGTTCAACACATTGAATTTCCCTTAGTATGAGTGTCTCTTATTTTCTAAGACAAATACTTTGCAGCAGACTTAAACTAGAGTCAGTATTACTATACGTCCCAATGTTCAGAAATTTTTTTTAGGATGCTAGGTTTTGCTTCACAGATATGAAAGGCCAATGTCTCAAATTAAATATCTCTTCCAATATGAAATCCAAAATTTTTTGTATTAAATATTGGGGCACTCACACTTAAAAGGTGAAACAAAACCAAATTATTTTCCTAATAGTACCAAAATGTTATCAACCAACATAATTCCACACAAGTAAATGCCATTTTTCTATTAATGAGAAGTGCTACACTGTTCTAAAATAAAAATTAAATATTTTAGTTACATTTATAACCAAATAATATTGAAATTAAAAATTTGTTCTTTTAACATGAAGTTTCTATACATAGGGGATGCATGAAGTACAGACTCATTTAATTTGAATGGAAACAAGAATATTAAAAAAAGAAGCAGTTTAAAATGAAACTTTAAATTTACACAAAAAGTTCATAATATTAATAGCATATGCATTTTTTGCTGTTGAGCAACTTTTGCATTATGTTCTTATCACTGGCTCAGTTTTCAGTACTTAAGTGCTTACAGATGCCTGTCAGCCATTTGCTGCTTATGGAAACAAACTGCTGGTTTTATTTCAGAAGCTGCAAATAAATTAAAGGTACAAAAGAAAGATAAGGGAATACATAACTCCAATTATCAGCTGGTATGCTGAACAAATAAATGTTAATGTTGAAAAGAATGACATATCTTTTGTCTTCTAAAAGTTAACTGTAATCATATGCATACCACAACTAATTTAAAGAGTACGGGATCACAAGAATAATGGAAGCTTGTTAATAATGGTTAAATAATGTTTAAATGGATTATGTCTATTGCAATTTACAGGGTTTTAGGAAATTTGCCTTTGAATGTTAAATGGCTAGCTGAAACAGTCTATGAACCATTAGCAAATATCTCTAGAAAGCTGTGGATGACACTGAGGTCTCAGAAGACCAGGGAAGCTCAACCGCAATTCCTATCACCAAAAAAGGGAGAAGGAGCACCTAGGGAACTGTAAACTGTTTGCCCTGGATTTAATACTGGAAAGCTACTGAAACAAATTATTGCACAATCAATTTCTAAGTTCTTGGAGGATAATCAGGTGCTAAGATATGGTCAGCAATAATTTGTGAAGAACAAACGGTGTCAAACCGATTTAATTTCTTTTCCTTCCGGGTAGTGGCTTTGTGGTTAAGAAACAGTCAGCAGAAATGCTGTTGCCTGTCTCTATTTAATTTTTTAATGCACCACATCTTTTATAAGCAAACTAAGCAATTATGGCTTAGATATTACTACTTTTAGAGAGGTCACAGCTGGTTAAAACCTCAAAGGATTGTTTGTTTTCAAACATGATTTGGCAAGGATTTTTCTTTATTTTATTTAATACTTTTTTGATTATTATTTTTTATTTAAGCTAAACACATGATTGATGGAGTAATAATAAATCGGGGGAAGTTTACATATGACATTTAGGACTGAGATATGGCAGGCCCTTGACAGTACAGAACTAAAATGGAAATCAATTGATTTTGATAAATAAACTAAAATCATAAAAATTAAATTGAAAAGAGATAAGAATAGTGTGCTAGATTTAGAAAGAAAAAATTTCCGTTTGAAAAATAACTGCTTGTAAAGTAGTCTTGCAGAAAGAACATAGGCATTTTTTGCACTGTGGTAAAGGCTGAATGTAGATTGACATCAAGGTGATGTTAAAAGACAGGCTACTGGGTATCAATTTTTCATAACAGAATTGCTAAGATGTAAGAGGTAATTATTCTCCTCATGTTGGCAGTCATGATGTCTATCACCTGGTACAGTATACACAATATAGGTCACACAGATTAATACAGAGTTGATAAAATTAATATGCTCAAGAGAAGATGGACAAATATAAGTGGTTTTAAAACAGGGTGTACCAAAAGTAATAGAAAATTTAGCGGTATTACCTTGTGGAAAAAAATCGTGGTGTCACTATCTTCAATTATGTAAAACTGCAGTTTTAGAGAAGATAATGATCAACTGATCATCTAAATATACTGATACAAGGAAAAAGTAATAAACAAAGGGGCTATGCCCTTGTTGGGAGGATCTTTTGTTTTGTGGAATGGAAAAAAATCATCTGAGTGTGTTCAACCCCTGTCATTGTAAGGATTTAAAAACAGATTGAGTAACATCTACGACCTATGAAACAAGCAAAAATAATCCACCCCTAGTTCAAGCATGAGCATACCCCAACACTTGTAAGGTTCTTCTGAGATATGGCATTCTGCAGCAAGAATAATTATTCTAATCAGAGGTCAAAGTGGGTACATTTTTTCTTATTTCACTTTTGTCTCACATTTCAAAACACTCCAACTGAATATCTCCTTCACACATATTCCAACCACTTTGTGAATATTTCTTTATGAAGTATGCAAAATATAGACTGTTTCTCTTTTCAGCAGCTTCCAGGAGTTCTTTACTTCATTTTGCAGGTAAAATGAGAATTTCTCCCTGTATTGCTAGGATTTTTTAATCTCTGTGAAAAGCCAGGAAGTTTTGATGGGTATATTCTACTACAAGTAAACATATCATAAAAAAGTGTCCCAAAATATCCAAAGCAGTTTCTCTGAAGTACAGGGAAGTAACATTCTGATTGCAGCTCAGAGCACTGAAATAGTGATCTCTAACTTCATAATTTCTTGAGAAGACTGAGAAGAAGGAATCACTAATTACATTCCAATCCAGAGTGTCAGTCAAAAAAAAAAAAAGAAAAAGACAAAGGGAAGGGCCATGTTAGTTGGGAGAGTCATTCACTTGGTACACATTAATATACAAAACTCATAATGGAAATTGGGATTTGTTGACATTCCAGGAGTATTTTAATTCGCAGACACTTGGTAAAAATGTTACTTGAGTGTTCTTTTAAGTTACACCTACCTTGAAGAAATTAGTAGTCCACTTAAGTATAGTTTACACAAGAGAAATAATTTAATTAACTCTGTCATTTTAGATAACATTTTGCCTAACAATATCTGTAGAGAAATATTTGTCAACTTTTTGGCTTGAATTTCAATCAATTTTTTCTGTACATTTGTGAGGAACTTTGTAAGCCTCTGAACACCTCCGCTTAGGTCAGACATAAAAGATATAAGGCTGAGCAATAAAAACCATTCAAGTTATATTTGTACAAGAACAAAAAGTACAACCACAGCTATGACAAGAAGAAGAGAAAAAAAGCTTTATTTTCCCTTGTACTGAGTTTAAAGTTAAGTGATGTAAGTGGCAAGTAGCTGGAAATTGCACCTTGCTGATGAACAAAGGAAACAGAGTCTTTAGGCTCTAAAATATTTTAAAAAGATTCTGTGACTATATTTAAAATAGGATCTAGAAGATCTGCAGTACAAGAAGGAAGGAAGGAAGGAAGGGAAAGGAAAGGAAGAAGAAAGAAGGAAAAAATAAGGTGATACCTGGTACTTAAATACATCATCAATGGAAAAGATTTTGGTTTTATTTCCAAGTGTCTGAACTGGAAAGTGCATATATAGCAGGGTTTTTTTCAGTATTTACTGGTACATCAACATATGCAGTTGTAGGATACATCAAGAAAAAGTTTATTACTCAACCTTTCTTACACAAATCTTCGTTTTTCGAGCAAGACGATGTTAAAGATATTCAGAGGCAACATCAAAATGTTAAAAAAAAAATAGGATTTCTGTTAATTTCTGATACTTTTTTTCCACCTATTAACACATATTTCAGAGTCCTTCTGTATATTTAAGAACCAGATTATGTATTGGATTTAACTGATCAACCAATCAGTGTTTCTGTAAGAAATGCTAAATTCCTATTAAAACACCCCTCTCTTCAACCAAAGACCATAGCTAGCTCTATAATGGAAGATGAAACACCCTTTATGATTCCTTGGAAAAAAGTCTAGTCCCTATTTATTGGATGGTATAATTAATAAGTTCTGTTTATATTTCCATGTAGAGTTTGACGAGTATGTGAGACGCATTAATAGTGACTGATGATGGAAGGAATTCATTGAACGTTTTCCATTAAAAGATAGTCCATAAGAGACTGGTGGTTTGATGACAGCTTCCACTGTGTTTGTATTCAACTCGTAAGAAACTGATTTTCTCTGAAGAGTAATTCACTGAGTTAATTTGTCTTAATCTAACCCTCTGTACAGGGATCATAGTATATATGTATAATGTCTGCTGTACTAGTCAAAATTTTGCCTGAAAGATACAAAAAATTTACCCGTAGGGAGAGACTAAAGCCGGGAGAAGTGATCCATTTGAGCATAAACCCATATTTGGATAGTGTTTCTTGTTGATTTGTTCCCTTAATTTTGTCGTGTTTTTCAGGAGGTAACTAATCAACATCAAATTTATGATGTATGGGATCTAAATAATATGCTTGTTTTTTGGAGATGTTATAATGTTGTGAGAATATACTCGGGTACTCATAACTTTTTGTTCTAGAAGCACTTAAAAGTGTAAGAGGGTTGATTCAAGAAGAGTTTTTTTCATTTCCTATCTTTTTGACAATATTGCTAGGCCTTGACTTTGTGCAAAGAGAGATTAGAAATAGAAGGCACTAGAAATGTCTTCACATTTTATTACTAACACCATTACCCTGAAAGTAAAAAAGGAGTCTTGAAGCTAAGCATGTATGTCAGTCACAGCCAATGTGATAAGAAGAATGGAGATGAAGAATGAAGAATGAAGGATTTGAATTGTTTCAGGAAAATGTGATAAAAAACTAGCAAAAAGAAAAATGGAGGCTCTCCTGGCACCAGTATGCCATCTATTTGTTAGGACAGGGTTTCTGAGAAATTATTTCAGTATCAGGACAAGTACATTAAAAGAATTGCTTAAAAGCGTTAGCTGACAATACATTTCTATTTAGTATTTGATGACCTTTTCAGTAATGTCAAGCACATAAAAATGAAAGGCTGGTTTATTCTAAATAAACTTACAGTCAGAAGACATTATTAGTAAGCACACCATAAGGAAGAAGTTAGTTTTTTTCTGAACATTTAGAAATGGACTCATCTCTTTACCTTATGTGTTTATGGCCTTAGATACGTATTTTACAAAGAAATAATAGTGTACGTCCTGTGACCTCTGAGCTGAAGAACATAAATAAGAGAGGAAGCATGAATTAACACCTCCTCTGATATTTAATGGTGAAATTCCGGTGGGATAAACTGTTTGTTTTTAAGAATATGAACGGAAATATAAAGACATCATCCCTACTAACATACCCCTAATAAAGAGATGCAAAAATAAGGGAAAGAAAACCTGATTGGAGTTTTAAATTACTATTTTAAAATTATAATTACAGCAAGCTGTGTAATTATAGGACCATAACTCGTAGTGAAAGAGCACAAGTCCAGTGAGAGAAAGATGTCCTTATTTATGAGTTGTCAGGGAAAGTCTGTTAGTAGGCATAGTCCAAGTGCCATAGAAGGGTTTCAGGGATAGACTCTAGCTATAAATAAATAACATTTCCAAATCCTGCTGAATTGAGAGGATTCGCTTAGACAAAATGCCTTTTAAAATTACTCTAGATTTCACTCAGGGTAGAACTTTGTCTGCAAGTACTAATAATTTGTCTTTTGTATGTTGTCAAAATTGAAAGAGCAGCTGGGTAAAATACCTTGATCTTTGTAGCATATATTGAGACACTAAGGAGTACAGAACTGAAATAATTTACTGCTGCTTTTTTAACTTCCTTAACTGATCTGGACAGTTATACTTTGACTTCAAATAAAACTTTTGGCCTTTAACTTTCGTTAGACACTGCAAGGTTTTGCTCATCTGTCTGTTTCTTACTTTAATAAAAGAACATCCTGGTGCTGAGTATGCTCCCACACTTTTGGTGGGCTCTGCCTCTCACTTTCTGTTTCTAATTTCCTGCCCAATACAGCACAAACCTGATTAGTGTTGTTATTTTGTAATTTAAACTACAAAGTCAAAATCTCCTAAAGGACTAACTTATTGCTGTTTTCCCTCCTTTTAATTTTTCCTTTGAACAAAGCTTTCTACAATTGTACTGAGTACAATTCAGGGATACAAATATCATTCTGGTGTATATAATCAATCATCTACTGAACATGTGATCAAATTCTTTTATGTTAAGATATGAGAAGAACCAGGGAGACCATGAAAAAAATGCTCAGTTCTGTTGATTAACTTTTTAATTAATTAAATCAAAAGATCTCCTTCAGTGTATTCTATCTGTTGCGAATATCAAATATTTAGAACTTTTTGAAAGTGTGGACTTCTTTAGACCCTTGAAAACCTTAAGAGATAAAATATTTATTTAACAATAAGTGTGTGGGATATTGAAAGTTTCCTTTCTGAAATCCACTCCTTACCGTCCACAGATAGACAGCTTCATGGGATGATCTGTTCAGACACAAAGGCAGATGCTAAGTAAGTTCACTGAAAATGAAAAAGGAGATTGAGAATAATTATTTCCATTATCACAACACTTACTCAAAAATTTCCTGAACCTCTGTATATTATTTATTATTCTAATGTCTGCATGGGACATAACTGTACTGCAAAGCATTTAATTTTGATTAAAAAGAATGTGTGTGGCAAGAAGAGATGTTCAATTTGCTGACAATAAAATAGTATTGAAAAGTAATGACATTGAAAACTAATACTGCTATCATATCCCTAGTGCAATTATCTGCAGATCTGTGTTGCTATTTTGGCATTTATACAGTATATGCTAGTGGACGGCAACTGCTTAAGGGCCACTTCAAGAAATTATGATTTTTTATGTTCACAAGTGTGAAAAGGATATCAGGATAAGATCTATACCTGTACATCGTACACCGTTCTGTTAAGATAGGTGTTTTGGAACATGAAATGGTTATTTAGGTTTCCTTGAGAAGAAAATTGTACGGTGAAGTGCACTGTTTTGCATCTGAAATAAATGAATTTTTTTAAAATATATTTTTAAAGATATTAAAGAGAGAGCTCTAATGTCTGTGCTTGTGACTTTAAGACTTGTTTTCTGGAGGTTAGTGCATCTATGAGATTTGACTCACATAAAAATGTGACATCTAATAGATATTATATAATGCAATCTTTCTGTGCTTCTAACAAACCATTCTTTTAATTACCTTACATTAAAACCTGGCAAGTGTCTTCTCTTTAGTAATTATGTGGATCACTAACATGTCAGTCTATGATGCTTCCATGTCTTGGTCAAATGCACACAAAGTTTAAGTCTTTCCACAGCTTAGAAATTGCCCAGAGCAACTTAATTAGCATTTTAGCTTGTGTTTGAATTTCTCACAATTTTTAAAATTACTTGAGCAGTGAATTGCCCAGTAACTGCTCTGAAAATCCTAATATTGAGTATTTAAAATACACACCTAAATTCACGTAACAGGGGCTTTTTTATCTTAATGTGCAATAATTATATTACAGAGTCAAGTTGCACTTAGAGTTGTAGAGTGTCAATTTAGCAGTCATATTTAACAACCAAATAAAATCCAAATAACTTCACGAGCATAGTTACTGAAGCTATAAAGCTATTATTACAACCTGAAAAATTCTACCAGATTTTCTTCTGTGACAACATTAGACTAATTATTTTCAGAACTGTGTTTTTATGAACTAATAATCACTATTATATTTAAATAGATGGGCATGCAGTACACTATTTCTTTTTCTCTTGCCCTTCTCTTGTTTTAGAAGTGGAAAATTAAACTAAAGTAATTTAATAAAGTTTCTTTCTAAATAAAAAAAAAAAAAAAACCCAAACGCGTTATCTGAGATTACAGTCAACTACATAACTTTATAACTTGTATGAACCCATGAAACAAAGACTTGGAGAGCCCTAGCTAAATCTTTTAGGAACTTAGCAATTTAGCTGTTTTTGTACTATGAGCTTAATTTTTATGTAAAAAATGTGAATAACAGCAAGAAAATATCTGAAAGACCAGATGGGCAATAAAGTTTTTTTCCTAATTTGGTGGCCACTGGTGGGCTGAACAGGAATGTCTTATAATGATTTCGTCTCATTGAACAGAAAATAAATCTCAAGCTACAAGCCCTAACACTGTAAGTAATAATACAATATTTTTGGTCTTTGCTGTTGGGCTGGCACAGGATTATCAAGTGACAGAATTTGGCCTTTTGATAGCATGTGAATAAGACTTCATTCTCCATGCTCTTTCTTTAATGTCTTAAATACATGACGACAAAGCTAAAGGACAGAAGAGAGTTCACATAAATTTTGAGCAAAGACACCACATAATTTGTGATTTAATTTAAGCATGAAATGGGAATAAACTATATAGTTCATTTAAGTCACTGAAACTAGAGTTGAGTATCTTCTTGAACATTCTAGTGAAATTCAAATAGATAAATGTCTTTTGCTATATAGGGGGAAACTTACAATGTAAACAAAATAATCATATAGTACAATTATTCACCGTGTCTGACACTGGTTTTTTACTTAATGTGAAGCTACTCATTTGCAGAATTAAATACAGCAGGGTGGCTTCAGGGAAACCTGTCTTGTGTTCTGCTTCATTCAACAGAGTGCTAGAAATTCTCTGCTACTGAGTTTTTATAGTCTAAATTGCTAACAAAAAAGAGTGAGTATGGAAATAATGGTAAATAAATGACAAAAAGTTTTTTCAACCTACATCCACATCTTTGGTTATTTTATCACTGAAGGAGTCAGGTTGGGCAGGTCTATTTTACCCCTAGCAATTCTGTGCTGGCTGTCCTAAATTTCCTTCTTCTCCCTCACCTGCCACAAAATGTGACTTACCCAGAGATGAAGGTGAGACCAACTGGCCCACAGTTCCCCTTTTTTCTCTTTTTGGCTATGTTTTGAAGATGGGTGTAAAATTTGTCTTTCTCCAGTTGCCAAAGGCTTTGTTCAGTCTCCATGATTTAAAATCCAACAGAAAATGACCTAGAAGGGACACTGGCCTGTTACCTCAGCCCTCCTTGTTACTGCCCATCAGATTCCAGAGACTCATGAGGGATGATGTCTTGCAATCAATCTTTGACTCAACCCTCTTTCTTATCTGGTAGCTCCCCTCCTCCTTGAGCCCTGTCACTAACCTGCAAGGCCTGTCACAGCTTGTACTGAGGCAAAGAAGACAGTGAATACCTCAATGTTCTCTCTCCACTGTCGCTAAATCAAAAGCCTTCATTCAGCAGCATTGACAATTTGCCTTTGTTTAGCTTTTTACTACTCACACAGCAATAGACACTCTTGTTGCCTATGATATCCCTCCAACTTCAGCAGAGTTTGACTTTCCTGAAGCCATCTGTGCATCTGTGAAAGGCAATGTTTTTGAATTCTTCTTTGGTAACCTGTCCCTATTTCAGCCCTTTATGCTGTCTTTTTTCCATTGGAGTTATACTGGGAGTTTCCCACTTAGCAAAAGCAACTTTGATTTTCTAAGTACTGGGACAAAGTGTTCTGGTTTGCCATTCAGAACTGTCTTCAGAAACTGGAATACTATCTTCAAGTTTCTGAATAAGATTAAATCTGTTCTTGTGAAGCTCAGGTTCTGCGTCCTCCTTTCTCACTCCTTTCAGGACCTTGAAGCCCATTACTTCATGATCACTGTAGCTGAGGATGCCATCGATTACCACATGCCCATCCTGTGCCTCCTTGTTAGCAAACAGTAGATCCAGCTGCGGGTAACCCCTCTTTGGCTCATCCAGTTTCTTTATTGGGAAGTTCCCCCTAAAACTCTCCAGAAGTTTTGGTTACTTATGTCCTGCCAGACTGTCCTTCTGGGAGGTGTCATGGCTCTGTGACAGAGACCTTCTCCAACAGTTTAAAGAAGGCTTCATCCACTTCCTCACCTGGACTGGCTGGGCTGTAACTCATTCCCAGCATGTTGTTAGCTTCCTCAGTCTGACCCTGGCCCACAGGCTCTCGCCTACCTGCCATCTGTCCCACACATCTGACTGCTCATTTGCACACAGATCATCCCCCTCCTCCCATCCACGTGTGTGCCTCCTGAAGGACTTATATCTGTCCACCACTTCAGACAAGTGAGCTGCCCTGCATCCTCTGAGATGCCACAGGTGCGCGACTGACCTTGCTATTTCTCAAAACAAAAGAAGTATTTTATATTTCTTGGAATAAATGTGTCAAAACAATATAATTCCATTATCATCCTTTTCTTATTATTACTGGATGACACAAGTTTCAAAATCAAGAAACATGTGAATGTGGTAGGTACAAAAACATTAAAAAATATCTATAAAGTTATAAGAAAGGTAACCCATGAAATTTGTCTGATTTTGATTGGCCATAGTTTGGATTAGAGACACAGAAAGTTGTAGCTGTTGCCAGTTGTGTAAGCAGTAACATGAAACAGCTTCTCAGGTATGAAACCTGTCATTTGGAAAAATATCCGTCTTGGCTTTTGCAACCACTGAACTTGGGCTCAAAGCTTACGTAAATGTCTCTTGTTTGGTAACATCTCACAGTAATGTTTAGGAGTGTAAGTGACTTCACAGTGTACAGATCTGTGTGACTATTTACCTAAGGAATATTTGACTGTTTCTGGGTACTCTCCAACATACTAAGCAGTCCCATTCATGTAAATCACATGGTCTTAACTGACGTACCAGAAAGTGCAGACCTTTTAATGTTCACTTAGCAATTTTTCCATGAATGGGAATTTTTACTTTTTAATTTTTGTGAAAGTTTTGAAGCTCAATTTTTGGGGAAGTTTTCAGTTTTTACTTTTCAATTTTTGGGGAAGTTTTGAGTTTTGAAGTTAATACTGTATGTGGTAGGAAAAAACCTGAAATTAAAGTGGTACTTCCTCAAATATAATTCTATCTCAGAACAAAAATGTGTTGTTCACTGTGGGTTTTTTCCTGCTCTGGTGATTAATGAAAAAAAGAACTCCTCAAAGATACATTTGCAACACTGGTAGTTATAAAGTATGCTTGTTCTTATACAGCTATGAATATTATCACAGTAATATTCTTTTTTTAAATGGCTTCATGCATGTAAAGATTGTTCTATACATGAAAAAAAAAAGCACATCGTTTAATAGTATGAATTTAATTAATTCCTCCTACAGTTGAAGTAAGAATTTGAAACCCCCACTCTTTTGGCTATGAAATATTCAGTAAGTTTAAATTACTCTAAATATTCAAAATGCATAAAATATGTTGGAAGTAAGAAAATACAGTGCTAGTTGTACAAAGACCAATAGATATAAGTTTGCTCTAATTGACTGTAGATGTCCTATTCCTCAAAGGCAGGTAACTGGAACAGTTCAAAATGAATATAGATTAAAGAAAGATAGGTCTGTCTGACAATAGAAATCACTGATCTCATTCAGACTTTATTGTGTTAACTTGTGACCATAACAGAAGCCAGAGATACAAGTGGAAAAAGAAATAAATTATTAACAGAATTTCTGTGAGCAATAGATCTTTTCATAGATTCCAAGACAAGTGGGGAAAATTAGCTTGACTCAGATAGACCCTCTACTAGGAAAAAAATGGCTGGGTTGAAGGCTCATTGTGTTTTGCATCTGCCACCTAATAAAATTTTGTATCCCTCAGGGTTTTCATATGACCAAGATTCATCACTTCTCATCATTTTCAATACTGAATCCCTGGACACCCATGCAAAAACTCACAGTGTGACCTAAGTTCAGCTGATAAATTCCCGGAGGAATGAGGAGGGTCTTTTGTTTTAGTCAATCAATTTAAAAGTCGCTTATAATTTAAAGAGCATGGGGGGAGGTTTTAGGCTTAACTGGTTTTATTACAGAAGCCATCCTGAGCATTCTGAGCAATACCCTGACTCTTATAATCAGGGGAACAAAATCAGGTCAATGGGAAATTGNAATAAAATAAAATAAAATAAAACAAAATAAAATTTGAAAAAAAAAGCCCAACCAAACCCAAACTTTTAACCTTAACTAATACCATGGCACTTTCCAGAATGGACTTCGAACTGCTACATGAGCAAACCATACTATTTTTAAAATAAACCCCACTGAAGAAGACAAATGCTAATATCCATGCTCTCTCATGCCTCATTGTACATTTTCAAAACTCAGAACATATCCTATGAACTTAAACAGCAATTAGCTGAGGAAGGAATTACCACAGTTTTCACTCATTTTCTTTAGAGATAAAAATGAGAATTCTCAGTAATGCCTTTCATACACTAAATGGGAGATTTTTGCTCTGTAAAAAATATGGAAGAACTCTCTTTTAGAAAATAGTAATTTAACACTTGCTCCAAAGGAAAAAAAGTATGAAGTGAGGAGACTAGTCAAAAGTATTTCCTATAAGACTCTTCATGAAATGATTAATTTTAACCAAAGTATGTGCTAGGGCACAGTGAGTGACTGAATTTTGTGTTTTGATGCTACAATGAAAAATAAAGCAGCATAGACTGTGGAAGAAGAATGAGCAACACAATAATATAAATCAAACTGTTTCAAAGAAACACACAACTAAAACTGATCCTCCTCTTTAGAAATTTCATAAAATGCAAAATTTTCCCACTGAGTAAAATGTGTTATGTCCGGAGCATCTACTTAAGGGATATTTCAGTATGTGAGAATATAGGGCTAGGATTTCAAATTGGAAGACAAGGTAAAAAATGATTTTGAAACAGTAGTTGACTCGCTTAAGGCTGTGTTTAATATGCCCTTGGTGATGCCACATCAACTATCTCTGAAAACCACCATCTTCCATATGCTTTGACATAACTTCAGGAGCATCTGTTCCATATCTTATCAGGCATTGACGTGAGGCTGCCTGGTTGATAATTTCTAGGGTCCTCCTCATAACTCTTTTTAAAAATGAGTGCCACGTTTCCATTTTTCCAGTCACCAAGAACTTCACCTGACTGCCATGACTTTTCAAATATGGTGATGAGTGGCTTGGCAACTGCATCAGCTAATTCCCTCAGGACTATGGGATGCATCTCCCCAGGTCGCATAGATCTATGACTGTTCGGAGACCTTAGGGGGTCATGAATCTGGTGTTCTTTTATGATGGAAAGGAGTTGATGTTCAGGGATGTGTGAAGACTGAAAAATGAAGCAAAAACCAGCATGATCACTGCAACCAAGGCTGACAAGAGCCTTGATCGCTCTAGTTAGTTTATGTGTGTTGGAAAGCAACAGATCCAGTAAAGGTTTGCCTCTGATTGGGCTTCCACCTGCATTATGAACTCATCTTCAATGTTCAAAGGGTTTTGGGGCTGTTTACAGCTTGCTGTTCTATTTTGTCAGCAGAGAAATGCCTGGAATGAGCACAGCCTGTGAGCATGATGCTTCCTGTAGTTGAACTTCATTGACAGGCTCCCCTTGATTGGAGTGAACACAAGCCACAAGGTTTCATTTATCGGCTTGGCCTCTAATTTTCATCCATAAGATCTCAACCTGTTCATAACTGTTTCCCAAAGACAGCTTGGTGGAATCAATTTTTTACACCTGGGACAACTCTTGTCCCCTACCCTTTCTTTGAGTGCCTGTGTTTTGATCTGCTTATAAGCCATGAGTTGCAGTGTTCCAGTTGTGTGTTTCATCCCATGAAGTTTAACTGATAGCAGTTAGATAATAGCTTTCTAGCTTCACAGACGTTTCCCACTGTGGCAAAATCTTTCTCCTTGGATGAAAGTGGTTCATGATAGCCTAACTGTAATATTAACACACCCCTCCATGCCAAAGGTTCTGGCCTCCAAGGTACAACCTCCCCTCACTGGGTATGCACTATGTATTTTTTGACTGTATCTTTAAAAGCAAAGTGAGAGAATTTTACACCATTAGTAACAGAGATATGTATTACTAGAGTTACTCAATCTCCACCTAAACATACAGAAGAAGTAAAAAAGTAAGCTGAGAATGACGAAAAAGTTAGGGAAGACTCCATTGTAGCTGCTGGGATCAGTTGACAGGCTGAACCTGTCTTCTTCCCCGTAGGGACGCCTATTGGGTAAGAACCATACCCATGCAGGCTGAATATTTTATTGGGGATTAGAGCTTGTCTGTATATTGCTTTAAATATGTTTTTGCAGTCAGATACTATCAATGACAATCATCAAAACTTAACTTGTCACAATTTTATATTAATAAATATTCCGTAAATGTTTGGTGTGAGTCCGTCAAGGGCACTAGGAGTTGCTGGCAGAGGGTAACATACTCATAAAAAGGGGAAGATCCACTGAGGGGTCATAAACTGGAAAGACTTGCTGAGGGATCTCCCTTGTGCTGTTGTATTTCCGTAAGTCAGTCAAAACACCCCCAGTCCAGCAGGACTGCTCAGTGAAGGAGCCCCCATAACCAGAGGCTGACAGACTGGTCAGGCACCAGGGTTTTGGCTTTCCTGGGGTGCTGACAGACAAATTAAATACTAAGGACCAAGGAAATCTCCCCACATTAAGGGTCTAGGAAACTTCCCCTTTTCATGTGAGAAGCGCCTTACTTTGTCTGGATGTTGTTTAAAATTTGTGAAGTACCTTATTCTTAATGTTCTAAAGCTTGCAAGTATTGAACCTCCTGAGAATTTTGTTGTTTCTCTCAGGCACTACCCAGAATAAATCAAATTACCTCCCCCTAAACCTGCTGAGTAGGCCAGGGCATTACACCTTGTACATGCTTTATGACTTGAGCAGTTGCCCTGTCCACAGCAAATAAAATAGGCTTCCCTGCAGGAGACACTCCAGCCCTAGTGTTGACAGAAGTGCTCCAGCTGGATTTTACAATATCTCAGCTATGTCTCAGACAGGACTGTGGGGTAGGCAGCAAGAGGGATTGCCCATCCTATTTCTGTATCCACGAATCTGTGCATGAACTCCTCTGAGGCTTTCTCATAGTTAAAAAAAAGTAATCCTTATAGTCTAGTGGTAGTTAGTGTTACTTAGAGATATTATTTTGAATCAAAATTTCTTCTTGTTGGAAAGAAATACTCTGAAATTTGTTCTGTAGCAAAATAAAATAAATATTTAAATACATAAATTTCATCCAGAAATGTGTTCCAGAAAATTTCAATGGGAAAATTTTGGGAGAAGACATTCTAAAAAGATCTCAATCAGTGTACTAGAAAGACACAGAAAAACGATAAATGTC